>CACVKI010143829.1:0-35621 GCA_902732785.1 Trichogramma evanescens | reverse complement strand
CAGACAAACAGAATTCATTATTGAGCTAGATATGAGTCAGAAATCAAGGAAAATTAGAGAAAAACCATGTTTCTTGACTCATATCTAGCTCAATATGTATACAATTCATAGATACATCAAAATACAACTTCTGATAAATTTTGGTTATCGTCAGACAAACAGAATTTATTATTGAGTTTAATATGAGTCAAGAAACATGGTTTTTCTCTAATTTTCCTTGATTCTTGACTCATATTAAGTTCAATAATGAATCCTGTTTGTCTGCCGATAACCAAACTTTATCAGAAGTTGTATTTTGATGTATCGATGAACATATTACAATATGGGCCTGATCGAAAAAGACGAACACATTTATTTTTTGGGATTGACAGGATGATTTCTTGAAAATATCATTTTGATGGGTCTAGAAGTTGTAAATATGATTTGTAAGTAAAAATTTGAATTCTACATCAAATTTTACATTAAAAACCATGATTCAACAATTTTTTCATGTTAACCCCAGAAAATCAGAATTGCAAGCAGAATATCAGCAGAAAAAGAAAATTCAACTTTGAAGCCCTGAAAAAAATTTTTTTTAACCATCGCCTTAACTATGGCTTAGCCCATAAGCACTAAGTATACCTCAAGGTTTCCCTTGCCCTACAGGTCCTCAGATCTGGGCAAATGCGAGACAGTAGGGAGGGGGGTGTAGTAGTAATCTTTCCCTGCGCACATGCTCTATCCTCCTGCAGGCTCTTCTCAAGAAGAAGGAGTGATAGAGAAAAAAAAATATTGTTAATACCGATCACGTCTCTCTTTGCAGAAATAATAAGTCTTTCAGCGAGTTTAACAAAATCTTTTCCAACAATTCTCAGTTGATATAATTGCTGCATGAATAACTGGAAGAAAGTAGCTAGAATAGCTAAGAAACAAGTAATCAAAAAATACACGAAGATTATTCAGAAATAGTTGATATCACGAGGTTCGGATGAGACAAAATTATATTAACACAATTTTTATTGAAATTAAAAAATACGTCTGTATATTTCTAAACGTCTATCTACATATATTTAAAATTGTCAGGAAAAAATCAGTACTTTTCATTTTTTCATTAATTTCACGCTGTTCTCTGAGAAACTATTTGTGAGTAATTCTTACAAACCTCGAGAATACGAGACTAAATGCAATACGTAGTTTGTGCGAATTTTATAGATTTTTTCGGTGTCAACTCAAATTCGATGGTGTCTCATTTTTATTTTCACCCTTATATATTGCGTTAGAAATCTCAATAAACTTCGTGTACTATTTTCCAGTGTCTGATTAAATAAGATTGGTGCCCAAATTTCTTCTCGCATTTGTCGCATGCAAGATCTCTGCGACCTTCATGTACTGCCTTTTGGTGTGAATGCAAATGATATTTGTGTCCAAATTTTCTCTCGCATTTTTCACATGCGAAATCTTTTCGTCCTTCGTGGACTGTCCTGTGGTGGTTAACCAAATGCTGTTTATGTCCAAACTTCTTCTCACACTTGTCACATGTGAAATCTTTGCGACCCTCGTGGACTATTTCTTGATGTCGGTGCAATTGCTGTTTTTGCCCAAATTTTTTCTCGCACTTGTCACATGCGTAATCTTTGCGACCTTCGTGTACTGTCGTTTGGTGCCTGATCAAATCTGTTTTTAATCCAAATTTTTTCTCGCAATTACCGCATGCGTAATCTTTGCGACCTTCGTGGACTATTTTTTGGTGCGAAAGCAAATGATGTTCAAGTCCAAATTTCTTTTCACATTTGTCGCATGCATAATCTTTGCGACTTTCGTGTACTGTCCTTTGATGGATTAGCAAATGCGATTTTCGTCTATATTTCTTCTCGCATTGGTCACAGGCGTAATTCTTGAAACCTTCATGGACCGTCTTTTGGTGGAAAAGCAAATGCGATTTGTATCCAAATTTCCTCTCACACTTGTCACATACAAAATCTTTGCAACCTTCGTGAATTATTTTTTTATGGGAGAGCAAATTCGTTTTTTGTTTAAATTTCTTTTCACACTTGTCACACGTGTAATTTTTCCGAAATCTGTTAACTGTTTTTTGGTGAAAAAGTAACTGGGATTTATTTCTCAATTCCTCTTTTCGCTCATCACAGGTGAAATTGTTACTACCATCGTGTATTGTCTTTATGTGCAAGAGCAAACTACGTTTAGTATCAAATCTCTTCGCGCACATTTCACATAAGTAATTTTTGAAAACTTCGTGAAATATTCTTCTATGCTTACGTAAAGTTGATTTATTTTCAAATTTTCTCTCGCACTTGTTACATAAGAAATCCTTACGACTTTTGTGAACCAGTTTTTGGTGTGTCAACAAACTCGATTTTTTCACAAATTTTTTCTCGCACTGGTCGCATGCAAAATCTTTGCGGCCTTTGTGCACTGATATTTGGTGTCTACTCAAATGACTTCGAAACTCAAATTTATTCTCGCACTTGTCGCATGAGTAATCTTTTTTTTCATTGTGAATTGTACGTCGGTGAATTGTCATAGTTAATTCAATGTCTTCTGCACTTAAATTATCTTTTGAGGCAACTTCCTAGAAATCCTTCTCACTTTTATCCATTTCAGTGTCTGAATTTAAAGATGGATCCGTCTATTTAGCGCCACAGAAGTCGAACGAGTATATTTATCTTTCGATTTTATAGCTTGTTTCAACGGCAGAGACAACTATCAAACTAATTTGATTTTGTTATTATTATAATGATAATTTATATAAAATTGGTACTTCAATTGTAAATAATGTTATTATGAACGATTTTGAAACCACCCCTCGAAACACTGATCATGTTAATATTTTTA
Organism: Trichogramma evanescens; assembly: GCA_902732785.1. Taxonomy (NCBI): domain Eukaryota; kingdom Metazoa; phylum Arthropoda; class Insecta; order Hymenoptera; family Trichogrammatidae; genus Trichogramma; species Trichogramma evanescens. The sequence continues at coordinate 32,789 of CACVKI010143829.1, read as the reverse complement.
ACAATTTAAAACTCTAAATTGGCGACGATTCCTTCGAAGAATTTTTTGACCTTTTGAAACAAAGTTACTAAAAAAACTCCCAACAAACATTATCGAGTTCACACATCAAATACAGAGAGTAAATAGATGGTCATACATGTGTATAATAAAAAATTTTAATATACATTCTAAAATTGGATGCTCCCACGCTATCTGCGAAATATAGAGAGATGAAAACTCATGCTGGGGTAGTAAAAAAAATCCACGAAACGATCTAAGAATGATTTAATAGTTGAGACTCCCAAAACTATGATAAGAATAAAATGCCAGTGCCAAGACTAATCCAATCTATCTCGATAAGAGGCGCCTCAGTAATGTCGGGTCACTTAGCCCTCAAAAAACAACAAATATCCAGTTCCAAAGCAGTGTTAAGCAGGAAGAAATCCAGGAATTCGAGAACATCAAGCAACATCTCGTACCATGTTTTCGTCTCCCTAATGTCCCACTCTCTGTTGACCAAGCATTGAACCGTCAGCATTTGTTATGAAATACGCGTACGTTTTTGTTGCGCAAATCTCTTTGCATTGAAAATTGAAAATGAAGATAGCTGAAACTTTTTTTTAAATGTGAGGGCACAAACTATTTTACCTCGTTTTCAACCATAAAATAGAAGTAATCATAGTATCTAAAACCTTCGAATTTCATTGTTAGCAGATTTCGTTAATATCTTTCGAGAGGTGACACTTTCAAAAGAGGCACATGAAAAAAGAATTGATCTTTCGATCGAGACCATGTACGGAGGTGACCTTCTGTGCACTTATCTCGATGGCAAATGTAACCGTCACCATAAAATAGAGATTTTTTAGAATCAATATTAAACTATTGACTGTCTCAATTTTGGTTGGATGCGGCTAAGTTTATTAAAGCTGAAACAAGAACTCAATTTTATTTACTCTACAACGAGATCGATCTTTTTTCTAACCAGGTTTCGAGTTATATTTGTTTCGCTCAAAAGTCACGAAATCGTCTACTTTAGTACGTTATTATGCTTTTAGGTGCTTCGATTTGAGTAATCGTGACCATACAGCATACTTTCAGGTCCTATCGCTAGATGTCACTTTCAAATCCAAAAATGAAGAATCTTGTATTTCTTTATAAAATTGTCCTGGTGTACTTTCCACCCATCAATAGCATTTGTTTATTTATAATTTCTTCCTTTGTCTCGAAAGAAAAATTTTTCCTTAATAAGCGGCCGTGTGCATAGACGATACACACGCGAGAACGTACGATTGGCTCGAGCAGAATTGCACGCGGTGTGCGTCAATTTTCCTGCGCTCTATGAACAAAAACGACGCGATGACGAATCGCCACGTCAACCTCGACGTCGTCAAAAGCGCGCGTGGGGGTCGTTTAAAAAGCAATTCGTCATGTGCACGCGATCGTGTGCATTATATATATATATACAGCAGATATCCTGCGCTTACACTGCTGTGCTGCTGCTTCTATAGTCATCGGCGTCGCGCGGACTCATCGGTCAGTCAGACATTTACAGCGCATATATACAGGGATCGCCGCCCGCCAAGCTTTATAATAATATATTATTTAATCGGGAAATTATAGCTCTCTCTCTCTCTCTCTCTCTAAATCGGGAGGTCGTCGTCGTCGTCGTCGTCGTCGTCGTTGGGATTGATTGCCATTTATCAGTTGATAATTAATGCAGCTGTGGACGGCCGCGCTCGCGACAAATCGATATATAAAGGACACACGATCGTCGCGTCTGGGTCTTGATTTAACGTTCAAAAGCTCTCTCTCTCTCTCTCTCGTTGCGGTGTCGACGCGCGAACTCGCTCGTTTCCGAGCTTTCGCTCGCCAATTATATACACGTAAACGTCGTAGTATAGTACGTGTATATGTATTATGCATTTCAGCCGCTGTGTGTCCACCTCCTTTATTTTTAAACCGTATTATAATTCGCGCGCGCGAATAAGTGAACGCTGGAAAATCTCGTATTATACCATGTATGCGTATGCACCTCGAGTCGTGCACCATTTCACGTATACGTAGTACCGTATATATATAGTTTGACGCGCGCGCACGGAAGAGAGCCGCGAGCGGGGGAGGCGGCTGGCCTATACGCACTATATATATGTAACGCCTACTATGGTGCACAACTCATCAGCAGCCCCCGGATATAACGAGGCTCTGTGCCCCGGGTCGAGCTGCTGCTGCTGCTGCCGTTACGGCTGCGGTCTTGTCAAACATCCAAACCGCAGGTCCGATTCGCGCGCGCTCACGTATTTCGACTAACGATGGCAATGTATATTATACATATAATAATGTACGAAGCTTTTGGAAATATCGTCACGCGCAGCTCGTAGCAGTCGCATTGTTCGTCGTTGTTTTTCGACGCGCAGCAGCAGCAACCTTTCTAAAATTATTATTTTATCGATGTATAACGTCTTATGGCTCATTAAGTAGGCTAGTGAATCCGTGAAAAACGAGCAGACGCGATAATCGTAGGTTTTTGGTCTCAGTAGCGTCTGTTTGCTTCTCGCACTGTGATTGGTTGACGCTAGGCAGTGTCGAATGACTGCTTGCTCGCTTTTTTTTTTTAAATAAATTTATATGTCTGATGGGTGTATTAAAACTGGTTCTCATTTTTTCAAAAAAGTCTTTACTTTGTGTTTTTTTCGAGAAAGGAACGTTCCTTTTCGAGATAGAAAGTGGTAAAGGTTACAGTCGTCTTGATAAAATGGGATGCAAAGAAAACAAAAAAAGTCATAGAATTAGTCAAATAACACTTCAAGGACTATTTTGAAAATCTATTTCTTCCTTTTCAGACCCCAGGAATCTGCAACGGAGTCCGAAGCGAAGGTGGAACCATTTACCTTGTGTGTATAAATAACTCATGGTCTCGATTTATGTGGTACCGGGGCCAATAAATACAAAATTTGAAATCTATTGCTTGGAAAACGATATCGTATGCTTATGGTATATGAAAAGTCGAAACTCATTTTTACAATTCATTTATTTGAACATTAATGCGTAAACTACGCAGCCTCGAATAACATCGGGCATAAGAAAATATTGAAAATATGCTTATCGTCATTATTTCACACGTGGTTATTGCTCGTTAAAGTTTTTGCCTGCGGCTGTCAAAAAAAAAATTGTTGTTCGTCAGTTCCTCCATGACTATGCGCAACTATTGTTGCCCATTCAGTACTCTCTGTAACACGAACTGTAAGTATACGTCCGGCGATTCATTGTAACGCTCGTAAATAATGAACTTAGGGGTCCAATTTTTTTCATCGGCTAAATTCGGATTGGCGCCGTTTTGGAGCAGGAACGCGGCCGCCCTGTGGTTGCCCGCGCGCAGAGCCAAGTGCAGCGGCGTCCTACGCTTCGAGTCCCGAGCGTCGATGTTCACGGGCGAACGTTTTTCATCCTCGCGGACCAAGCTGAAGAATCTCTCCAGCAAGCCAGGAACGCAATGTTTCTGACAAATGACGTGCAAGGGGGTCGATTCCGCGTTATTGGCCGCGTTCGGATCGGCCCCTTTCTTCAGCAGCAATCGCAGAAACTCCTCCTTGATGCAGCCGTAGGATAACGCCACGTGCAACGGCGTGTCACCCACGGCGTCCCTGGCGTTGATCTCCAACGGCCTCCCTATCTCGTCGCAGACTTGGAAGAACTTACCCACCAATTCGAGGTCGTCGCCGCAGCACTTGCTCAAGTGGTGCAGAGCGGAAAACGAAGGTTTCCCCTCTGCCCGCGGATGCGGAAGGGCGCCTCTCCTCAGCAGCAGCTCGGCCACGTCCCAATTGCGCAGCGTCAGAGCCAGGCTCAGCGGCGTGACGTCGTCTCTCGTGACGACGTTCGGGTCCTGTCCGCCGTCGAGGAATCTCCGGACGAGCTCGAGGCCGTTGCCGATGCAGCAGGCCACGTGAAAGTGCGAGACGCTGAACGCGCTCGGGTCCTCCGGGTGACCGGACTCCACGTAGTTCACGTTGATCCTGTCGTATATCCGAAAGAGCGCGCGGGCCATGCGGTCCCGGTCGCCGGGGGCCCGACTGTGGTACAAACGATGCAGCGGTGTGCCGCGGTACGTGACGGCCGGACGGCCCCTCGGCCGCGGCGCCTGATCTCTGTAGCCGGTCGCGGCCACGAACTCGATGACCGCTTCTCTGTCCTCCGCGTCGCCGGCCGGGTCTTCCACGGCATAGTTGAGAATCCTCTCGATATCTGCGGCCGCGAAGACGTCCAGAAGATTCGGTAACGGGGCCTTCCGATCTTCCCAATATTTAATCAATATATTGAAAGTACGAAAGAACGAGAATCGCGATCTCGCGTCATCCCATATCACGAATCCTTGCAAGATACTCAATTGGCGGGTGAACATGGCTGTATACCGTTTTGCGTATACTCGAGCACGACGCGCAGCAGTCACTAATGATTTAAGATTGTTTTTTTTTTTTTTTATTTCGACGCGAAAACCACAACTATTGCGGTCGATGCGACTATTCACTTACTCTATATACGACGGATATATAGAGAGATTATCGAACCAGTGAGCGTAGCTAAGCGCAAAAAAATAAAGAAGTACGAACGCGAGATTTATAGGAGATACGAGTAGGCCCGAGCTAAGAACGAGAATAAGTCGTGGATTTCGGTATAACTATTTGAAATAGTCGATCCAAAGTAGCAGAAGCAGCTCGTTTGAATAACATAATACAGGTATAGGCAATAACAACAATGGCACACGGCTGAATTGGCGCTCTTTCTAGCCGAATTTTACGGCTTCGATTATAAACACGCGTATAAACGTTTCGCGTTTGACGAGAGAAATGACAAGATCTTCTACTAGTATGAAGCGCCGAAAATTTCATTGACTCGTAAGATAAATGTACTAAAAGTATCAATTTAGGTAATGACTATATTTATTCATAAAGTCCTCACTCTGAATTTTTCAAAAATAATCTCGAATTTAATTTTAGGCTAAAATTAATAAATTATCAGAGATTATCGTAAACGTACGTGTCTAGCTATTGTGGACCAATAGAAATATCGACCAAATCGGCTGTGTACTAGTATAGTGGAAAGAGACACATCGCGTACTGAGTACCCGTTTAAATCGCATCAAATTGCATTATAAGTCATCTAAGAATCCTAAACTAATCAAAATCATTGTTCAATAATAATCTCGAACTGGTGCATTATAGTCTTCCATTCTAAAAATCGCTGCTCGTCTGCTACACTTTATGACTATTGTGCATATAAGTACGCGATGTAAGTCCCACTTTTTGGTATTAGCGGCGGATCAGCACGACACGCGCAATAAACGTAAACTCGAAAGACACGCAGTGCCAGTAATAAGTTTCTATTTTGTCGATCTGCGGCCATTAAGTTGGCCTCGCGCCGCGGCTCGCGACGTAAAAAACGAAATAAAAAGATAATATAGATAATCGAGATTTGCGATTTCTTTCTCGTGCGTGGAATCACTTGGCGCAAAATACGAGCTCTTCCCTTCTTATTGCTTCTTTGTTTTCGAAAAACCGGTAAGTAATATCTATCCCAAAAAATGTAATTGGATACCAAACAATTCAAGTGATTCAATCGAAAACAAAATAAAATAAAACTTCAGATATGAATCCAAAAAAAATTAAAGTAAATAAATATATGGTGGTTTTATTTGCTAATATCTAAGGACACCAGAAGCGTAACGTCAACAACCTTTTTGTCTTAGTCAAATTTAACTTCAGTTACACATCTTGTAGCGGTTTTTATCCATTTTTTTTTTATTATTGTAAATTTTTTTATTGGAAATTAATACACTTTAATTTTTTTTGAATTCACAACCGAAGTTTTTATTTTATTTGGTTTTCGATTTTATGCATATAAAATTGTTGCCAGTTGGAAGCTAGATGAGAGAGAGAGCTGCAAGGTACAATCGTACAGTTACGGCTGCGCATGGAAAACAATTAAATTCGTGCTCGGGCGCGTACGTAATATTCATTTATACCGCACACACGTATACACGTGCTCTCTTCCATATACCTATACACCTGCTCTTTGCGTATAGTTGCTCGCGAGCCCAGAAGAAGCTGCTGCTTCTGCCTCTGCTGCGGTAGTGGTGGTGGTGGTGGCAGTATGTCGAGTCTTTCTCCGCGCGCGTACAATGCGCCTACGCAGCCGAGTTAAAAGGGTGCCCGAGAGAGAGAGAGAGAGAGAGAGAGAGAGAGAGAGAGAAAGAGCAAGAGAGCGAGTCGGTGCCCATATTTAAAGGCACAGAGTGAGAAAGGGTTGGAGCTGTATATACATATATATAGATTCGCAGTTTCTCTAGCTCTCTTGCTTCCGCGTGCGAGACCGAAAAAGCTGTCTGGGCCTGCATACACGCACGTACACACGCTCACACGCGTACGCACACGAACGAGTTTTCTCGCTCTGTACACAGCCCTCGCCTACCCCCTGAACCCACTCTCTATCCCTCGATTAATTAACGACACTATGCATTATTACGAGCTCCGAACTACGCCTGTAATCAGCAAATACTCACACAAACCCAGGCACGAGTGTACGTATGTGTGCGAATGTATTAAATTCGCGTATATATACGTACGAGCATTGTGTGCACGAGCCTGCGATGTGTGAGTGTTGGGCATGTACACACACTGGACGCATGTGCACGCGTGCCCAGTATCCATATATATATTGTACGTTGTGCAGTGCAGCAGCAACAGCGGCAGCTTTGGCTCGTTGCTCTCTAATCATTGTCTCTCTGACGATGCGATGCTGTACCGGCAGCAGCAGCAGTCGATCAATCTCTCTCACGCTTTCGATGAAGTGAGCTGATTCTCTCTCTCTCTCTCTCTCTCTCTCTCTCTCTTTCCCCGGCGTCGTGCGGCACAGCAGCACATCATACACTATCAACTCGCACACAGGCGCGTGCATACATACGAACGTACACACGCACAATTGGGAAGGCTCGACAGAAGATGTGATCGATAAGCGATAAGGCTCGAAGCGCGCAACGTTCGCGCGCATCCAATCGTCCATTGATGATATTTCTCTCTCTCTCTCTCTCTCTCTTCTCCAACCCGACGATAAGCTTTTTTTTCTTTTTTTTTTCTTTTCCTTTTCTTTTTGCAGTCAGCGGCAGCAGCAGCAGCAGCAGCAGCATCCCGCGCGCGCAAACCCGTAAAACTCTTCTCTTCTTTTTCTCCTCGCCCTGCGTTATATAGCGCGCGCGGCCGCGTCGACGCGCTACATCACTGTGACGGCCGTAGCTCTATATACGGCGGCGCGCACCCGATGGCAAATTAAAGTGAAAAATCTAACTATCGACGCTCCGCAGCAGCAGCAGCAGAATTGTAACACGAAGTACTTTTATACTACGGATATGTGCCTCATCTGTGATTAAAAGTCCTGTCGATGCGCGTCCGTGCCGAGCGTGCGGCAAAAAAATTACACGTCCTCCGTGATATGGTCAGTCATTATCGCAGAGATCTCGAGACTTTGCTGAACGAAAAAATGAGACCGATTTATACGGAATCTCGGTTTGGCGTTCAAAATTCATTGCGAATAATGGTAATTAAGCATAAGATGAGCATCGATCGTTCGGGACTTTGTCCGAAATTCGGAAACCATCTTGGTAGTAATGATGAACATTGATGAAGGCATCTTTATCAATAAATGACTGTTTAAAATGTTTTAGAACACGTGATTATTGATTTGCTTGTTTCTGGTGAATTTTTATGTTACAATTATTTTAGAAATAATAAACTCCTTTCGAATGATTTTGAAAGGGATAATTTAACCATTTGAAAAAATTGAGAGCAATTTCCAATGACCCCAAACACAAAAAATTACTTTAAGTGCTCGCTACTAGATGGCGAATACTGCAAACTTGCAAGTGGTATATTCGTGGCTTTGTACAATATTATTAAAACCGTTTTCAATTTACTATCAGCAAGTGGCCAAGTGAAAATAATCAAAGTTAAAGAAGGGTTAAAAAAATTAATTAAATAATAATCTAATACCATAAATCCTTGTATGAAAATGACTCTCATTTAATGCTCAGACTTTGCTTTTTCTCTTTCGGTTTCTCAGAATTAAACCCTAAGCCATCTAGCGGTAACTTATAAACTATTAAGCACCTGAAGAAAAGAGTTCAGATACGCTTTTTAACACGTTATCCTTAGTTCTCAATACATTTTATATTTTTCAAACATTTTGTGTTACTTTTAATACCAGTATTGTTATTAAATTTCATAAAATAACAGCAGTATTTAACTTTTTAGTATATGTTGATCAAGTGATTTCAAAGTATATTTGCCTTAATTTTAATATTAGTTGTGCTTAATTAATTTTAGTATCCGTTACTTTATTTTTCACATAAAAATCATTGATTTACAAGAGTATATTTTTTCCTTTTATAATATTAATTGTAATCGAATTAATAAACTTGCATGAATCCTAAATTTTTTGAGGTTCAATCTGTAAAGCAACACAAACAACTTCATCGAACACTTGTTTCAATTTTTTTAATTGATCGAATCTGTGAAAATATGCATAGAATTAAATTTAAGTATAAATACAATCAGGTAAAAGTTCATCATTGATTATAAAAACATCTTCGTAAATTGACGTACACTTATCTCTTGAACTTAATGTTGTTTGTTTGCGGGCTTGAAAATTCTGCTCGGTGCCATCTAGTGGTGGCTCACTTAACTAATTGGAACTGTAGGCTATAAACAGCGACTGCGGTGACGGCGAATTTGCAGAAAAAGCCGCACCAGTTTTATTCTGATCAGTATTTAAAATCCGAGCAATAATTTAATGGATATATTGGGCTTAAAAAAGAATGCATCAATGCTAATTAAAAAAAAAATATTCTATTATTACTATGCTACGCTATATAAGAATAAATTATTTGGCTGAGGTCCTTGATAGGAAAATCTCTCGTCACAGAAGTTGAATATCGCGTCCAGTTTTTAATTGTAAATTTTTAACTCTCGGGTTCTTTAAAAATCGCGACGAACGTATAGACGCGTTGACACGTAGCGCACGCATCGCCGCGTATTACGTGCATGCGTAACACACGCGGAAGCAGCGACGAGCGCATCACTTCGAACTGTCGCTTCCGGCTACGATCAGTCGATACGCTTCTCGGGTATAATATGGCCTAGCTCCATATACATACATACAGCAAAGAATATGTATAGAAGAAGAGAGATCGAGATAGACAGAAACGCGCGTCACAAGGGCCCGTACACGTATAACTTACGGTCGTAGCTTATATTATGTAGATGGAGTGATGCGCGCGCGACGTTGCAGGAAAAACAAATTTTCCACGCGTGTTATATGGAGCCCATACGCGTGCTATTTTTCTTTTTTTGTTTTTGCTTTCGCGCGCGCGATGAGAATTTTCAGACTCGATGTGTCGTGGCGCGTAAAAAAAGCTTCTCTAGTTTCCACAGATGGTTCTGTATTCGCGCCTCTTTTTTTTTGATGTACTGCGAACGGAAATGCCGTGTACGATTCACTGCCGAATCGCATGTATATGGTTGATTCCGCAGCTATAGTTTGTCTTTTACACGTTCGAAGTACTTGGCTCACTTCTAACAGATGACAGTGTATTGGCACCTGATGTGCTTTTTTCAATAAATAAAGGGAAGTTTAAAAGCGTATCTATACAGAATACGTCTACGAAAAGTAACGCAAATATCTCATCAATCGTTACAAATTTTCATTGTGTTTAATAATCAGTAAACTGCAGATTTCTCTCTCTGTCAGATAAAATATGTTTTTAATACGTACTTGAATCATCGTCTACGATGGACCACAAGTCGATATTTTTCTCAGTTCTGAGGCGACTAATAGATATATGTAAAATATACCTACGATATATATCGATGGTACATCCTGCAAAATAATTTATCGCGATTTCCCGACATCTCTCCAATTCGAGCCATAAAAAACCAACACCAGCTGCAGTGTATAGCGCGAAATCAACCATATATACAGCTGCTGCGCGAAGGACTCGATCGAGATACGATATTGAGCGCGACGCTCGAGCGAGACATAAAAAAGAAGGCATACGCATAAAAATAAGGCAGCGCGTGAAAAAAACCGATGCATAGAATATCGGGGGTACGCGCATATAGGCTGCGAATCCATGCATCGCGTAGATGATATATCCGCGCACACGATCACGAGTCGCTCGAAACACGTACATTATAACAAAGTGAAAATCTCTATGTGCACCGCGGCGAATTCTTCTCTTTTCGTCGTTTGCCGTATGCATGTATAGGCACGCGCGCGCGGAAATCCCAATTGCATGTGCCCGCGCGCGGCCTTTGTACATATATCCGCCGATACGGTGCTACGCAGTTGCGAGCGTGAATTTACGTATACTATACGTGGTACGCGAGAGTACATTTTCGAGGCGAGAAAAGAGAGCCTTTATGCCTAGGTATAAAGCTCGATCCGCGCCGCATACGTACACCGCGCCCAGAGGCTGATGCAATTTCGTCGCAGCCTTCCCGCGATCCTTCTTTCGCCACCAATACCGCTCTCTCCCTCCCGGCCGTATTTTTGCGTCCTTTCGCGTCCACTAGTCCATGTACAAATGCCGTACACACGACCTCTCTCTCTCTCACTATCTCCAACCCTCGGCAGAGTATAGAGCACAGCTCGATACACTTTTTTTCCGCGTTGAATTCATTGGAAGCGATCGAGCGCCCCCCCGAAAAAAGCATTTTCCAATATGGTCACTGCATTTATTGTAATGGCACATACGGTATATAACACGGCGGCAGCAGCAGCAGCATCGAGGCTCGGGCGCATGTATTATACTCGTACGACGCGAGCTTTATTCGAGCGTGCGTGTGTGCGCAGAGGCACGCGCGGACCTCTCGATCCGTATATATATGTACAGTACGCCACGAGCTCCGAAGTACATTTTTTTTTTGTTATTTACCATATACACACGTACATCCACGAGAGAGGCGCGACTGATGTTACAGTATACAGGCTATGGTACAGCGGCCGATCGATGAGAGAGAGAGTCCTGCGGATACAGCAAAATAATGCCACCGGCGGCGGTGGATGCTGCGCTAGGCTGCGAGTTTATAGCGAACGTGAAAATTTGCGCTATGCTCTTCGCGGAAATACGCACGTATATATATAGGCGCAGACGTATATAAAGCTCTCGAGCGAGAGTATACATGCTACCGTAGCCTCGCTGTAATTGCAATAATATCCGAGAAACGAGGCGAAAAAACTTGGCCGCGTACGTTTTGTACACTGCACAGGTCCGGTGGTTGTTGCGGGAGAGTACGGGGTGCGTCACAAGCAGCACTAGCTAGCCGGCAGAGAGGCTGCATGCTCGAGAGCTTTTTTTTTCGCGCGGGCCCGCGCGATTTGCAAAACAAACGAACGAACGAACACGAAAAAAAAAGAAGAAAAAGTTCAGCCCTAGCTGCAGCGCGTCCTGTTCTGCACAGTTTCTCTCGCGCGTTTGTATACATAATATAAAACGCAAGCACGTATATATATAAACTAAAAACACGAGTGGTAGTATTATAGTAGTTGTATATACGCGTGTATTTTTTCCTGCGCCGCGTACGAATCGGTTGAGCTCCGCGCGCAGCGAGAGGAAATTAAATTTTTTATTTCGTTAAGAGCCTCGGCGCGAGGCGAACATTACCATTTTCACTCGACGCACGAGCTCTCTCGTGTGCGCGCGAGAGAGAGAGAGAGAGAGATACACACGCGCCACCCGGGCAGCGTTAGAGATACATATATATAAGCGACCAAATGAAAGAATAATTTTATTGTACGCAGCTTGTTAATGTACAATTGGCCGTTTCTGCCGTTTTCTCGCGCACGGTGGAGGCCGCAGAGATCTAATTAAAAACTCATAGGCGCGTCTTGTTAGAGAAAATATAGAGCGAGGGTAAAGAGCGCGAAGCGAGCGAGCGAGAAAATTTTCCAACGCTTTAAAATAAGAAGCGAAACTCGCAATTAAATCGGACGAAACTCGGCTGTATAATAATAATATATAACCCTCGTCGAGATAAAAAGAGAGAGAGAGAGAGAGAAAAATGAACGCAGCAGCAGCAGAAGCAAAGCTGCAGGCTTTTTTCAGCCTTCCCCCCTTGTTATAAGCTTGGGTCTATATAATATATAACGCGTTCGAGCTAGTTGATAATAATGAGCGGAAAATTTGACCCTTCGATATCGAGCACCACTGCTGCATAAAGTACTACGCGCACGACGCAATTATGTAATATACGACGCGCTCGGCGGTACACAGACAATTTTATTTTATTTTTGTTCAAGACTTTTATCTCGCGCATCGAAGAGCGTCCTTTCTCGTATATTATACTCCTTTCTTCTTCCTTTTATGATTTTTTTTTCCTCTCTCTGTCTCTCTCGTTTTTTTTTTTTTTTTTTTTTTACGAACGACACGAATCCCGCGCCGTGCCAGTGGCTACGTGTAGCAGTAGTAGCAGTAGCTTGGAGTAACCAACGAAATTAGGGCTTTCATTCGTTTTCCCTTTACGGCTTGTACGTGCGGGGCACGGAGCGAAGCAGCGCGTACTACTACGTTGTACACGAGAGAGTAAAAAAAAGAAAGAAGGTCTTTTGAACTTTTTACAACGAATTCGAAGCCGTTTTTCTCTTACGCGTACAACATATATATGCCGTTTCCCTTTTTTTTCTTTATCTGTCTTTTTCTCTCTGTTCTTTGCGTTTACTTTTCGGATTTTCTAAGTAATTGCTTCATCTAATTAAGCGTCATCAATCTTCCACCCCCTTCCCTCGAGATAAGGTTCTAATGCGAATTTTCAATTCTAGCTGCTGTATACAAAGCTTCTGCTGCTAAAAGATTAAAGCCGATGTTAGTTCGATGAAACAAACTTTTCTTTTACATTATCGATGATGTCCGCTTTTTACAATGAACGACGACGACTACGACGACGCAGTCAAGATAAAACCGTCAGGGCATAATATCTCAGCTTTAAATCGAGTTTTCAATTTATCGGGATTAGGAAAATTCAATAATACATAAATCCGTTCGAATGGTTGACGCGATTTAAAATCAATCGTATAGCTAGACTCCTTATACTAGCGCGGATACGCACACGCAGCGGCAATAAAAATGAAACCATTAAACCGATGGACGGTCACGATCGCGGCGATAACTGTTGGGATCTCGCGAGTTTTATAACGCCGCGAAAAAAAAAAAAGAAAAAAGAAAACGAGAAGAAAAAAGGATCGGTGCACCGCCGACTGTGACCGAGTACCGATAGGCGTATAATCTGCATGACGCGCGCCGTGTAGCGTTGTACCCATCCACGCGCGCGCAACATCGGTCAGTAAGTGACCGACGGTAGATGCGCGAGCTTCCCTTGAGCCACCGCCGCTGGGGTAGCGCGAGACGTACCATGCACTGCTCTTACTGTGGTCCTCTGCATCCTCGTGGATGGATCAGTGAGAGATCCTGTATTATATAATACACAAAAACTCCGCCATCTCGAGGCAAGCCTCGGAAGCTAAATCACCGGCTTTCCCGAGTCTGCTGGAGGGGGGGTTGGGGTCGAGGGGGTTCGTAGCTCCCAGCCCCCCGAAATACCGAGCAGTGTACCAACGACACCCTTGGCGCGCTATAGCTCGCCTCCTGCGCGTATACGTGTGTGTTTAAGCGTGTCTGCGTGTCCGCGCAAGCGTGTGTCGTCCTCGCGCGACGCTGCTGCTGACGGTGGTGGTGGCGGTGGCGGTGTCGGCGGCGGCTGCGGCGGCTATCTTCTTCCTGGCTGATATCGTCTGTGTAAACCCATCCCTCGTTACACTTCCTGACGAAAAGAAAATTGTTTCCTCTCGTCGATTAGCCAAGAACAATCGATCTACCTGTGTGCGTGTGCGTGTGCGTGCGTGATATTTTGAAAAAAATACACGGCGACTTTCAGTTATATTTAGTGGATACAAGTGACTCGGGGATGACACCGTACGCAAGGGGGTGCCTCTGGTGTACGAGTTAACGCATACGCGCACATATACACTCGAGGGGTGGGAGACAACGACGGTGCGCGGCACGTGCCCGACAGCGAGCGAGCGAGCGAGAGAGAGAGAGAGAAAGAGAGCATCGAGAGTCCTTTTAATCAGAGCGTCGTGTGTCGTGCGTGCGCGCGTGTGTGCGTCTATATAGCAAAATGGCTGTGATTTCGCGTCAACGACTCCTGCGCCGCTAGAGAGGCCTCGAAAGCGCTCAAAAGCCTAATACTACTGGTGTACGTAAGACCGCGCTAATTAAGCGGACTCGTGCGCGTGTATGCGTACACGCACACGGCGGAATTCTGATAATACTACGATACCGGCGTTTCGACGGGGCAGCCGCAACCGCGACGACGACGACTTATGTGATTTCCCGAAACAATATCATGGAGCTGGCGTGACGATATAATACGCGCTGGACGAGGCGCGCCTGTGGACACCGCTCGGAGAACGAGAGGGCGAGGGAGGGTGAGAAGTCGAGCTGCGAGCGATACGAGTAAGTGATACTAATAGTAAGCTTGTTACGATCGCTTTAAGTATTTTACTGTGCCTTGACATTTATTTGAAATCAGTTATTTTATTCAAGATTCATTCTTATATCTATGCTATTTATTAGTATTTTTGTCATTATTAATATGTAATATCATTATTTTTTTTTACATTGACTCAAAAAAAAATCACGTAGCTTTACTTATCTTTTTTTTACCCTCGCCCAACCAGTACTTATGTGACTTTATTCTTTCGCGTTGCCCAAAACCTCCCCTCATTTACTATCGTATGAATTTATAAAGACTTTTGTGTGGTGGACGAGATGAAAACGAGACATGTACGCGCCATATGGCTCGGATTGTCTCTCTCTCTCTCTCTCTCCCTCTCTCTCTCTCTTGAGTAAATCGTTTTCGAAGCACCCCGCAAATGTTGCACTGTATACACTTGTGCGGGCAGAGAAAAACGATGATTATAATGGTTATATTATATGTTACGTGCTTCGCGCCGACGTGCAGCGACACAAAGTGTAATCTGTTGCAACGAAGAGATTTTTCATGATCTCGTAGGGGACGTGTAGTTGTCAACTGCTTACGAAGAGTTCTCTGCGTAATTTTTATCTTTTTTAAGGGAGCTTTGAACCCTAACATGCACTATCAAGTACAAAAATATTCCAAAACACGTTTTTGATTGATTGATTGATTCAACAAAAATTGTTTGACTTATACAATTATTTTAACTTGGCCACTTGCAGATTTAAAGATAAAGGTATAATCGCCATCTAGCGGTAGAATGTTAAAGTGGTATTACCATATTTAAAGTGGTTGAAAACTGGCTAGAATTTTTCAAATCTTTCAGTTCAATTGCCCTCTCAGGTCGTTTGCAATGCATTAAATATTTTCAACATAATATTTACAGAAAAATCGCACAGAAAAGTGACAATTGATAGTAATATATTTTAAAATATTTTCAATGATATTTTTCGGTCATTCGGGCATTATTAACTTTGAGAATTTCCACCAAGATAATAGTGTGCACAGTATAATGTTTCGGAATGTCTGTTTCAGATAGCAAAACATTAATTTTGAAATTCGTTCAAAGCCTACTCTTTTCCTACATCAAAGTATAATACATAAATTAGCCCGGTTTTAAATCAATTGCACCTCACCCAATCAATCGATTCAGCCGATTACGGTAACTAAATGCGCTCTCGCAATATAATCTCCGTCGTCTATTCATCTCTTAGACTTAGGCATTTATTCGGTGCAATTATAATTGTCAGTTATTCTGTTGACAATGATCCTGGTTCGTGACATTATTTTCTCTAATCAAAATTTAAACGTCGAATTTCTAGTTAGAAAACCAATTAAAAAAATATGCCTTTACAATGCACTAATCGTACCAAGTACTAATTCAGGGTATTTTTTTTTTTGTCGAAAGGTGTAAACAGCGAGGCGAGCGCAGCTCACCGACGTAAATAAGCTGTTAAGCTCTCTCTCTCTCCCATCGCTCGAGCAGTCGTCCAACGAAACAAGCATCATCGAGGAAAGAAGCAAACACCGACCACCGATCGAGTAAACAAGAAAGAATAGCCGAGCTATATATACAACAACAGCAACAACAACAACAACAACAAAAAAGCTCGAACGGCTCGAGAATGAGATCGTACGACGGCGAGAGTAGCTCGTGCGAGGAAGACGATAGGAGAGAGGCAATGCCCGAGGCCCACTTGCAGCCGCAGCAGCAGCAACAGGGCCCGTGGCAGCGCTCGGCCTGGGCGTGGGAGCACCGCAATACCGTAAGATACACTAACTCTTCCGCACTGCCACTACGACTATACCTATAGGATACATAGTCTGCTTCGAGGTAGAGAGAGACCCTATGTAATAATCTTTTATCCTGCGCTACTCGCGATCGTTATGTTTTTTCATTTGCGAGCGCAGTTGCGGCGATTATACGCATATATACGTATATACACAGCGGAAATATATAACGTAATGACTGCTCTAAGATTCTGACATAACGAGAATAAAGGATATCAAAGAGTCCCTTATTAGTTTTTGCTATTTATACTGTTACTTGAATATAAGACTTGCAGATTTACATATAAAGGTACTCGCCATCTAGCGGTGGAGGTTTAAAGCAGTATTATCGTAGTTAAAGTCGTGCAAAGCTGGTCTAAATTTTTTAAAGCGATTAAATTGTCATTTTCAGAAAAATTTTAGCGTAATTATGAGTAGGATTTTTCTCCCCTTTCCGTATCATTTTTTTTTAATTCGATAATGTTTATTTTTTACTGAGATCCAGCCATTTCCATGAGAATTTTCGGTTGACTTTGCTAGTTTTCGAGTTAATAAGCTCCCTTCGAGCTCTTAGCATAACAGAAAATCCCTCGATCAAATTTGAATACCATTACAGATTTTCACAATCGTAACAACGCGTTAAACTATTTTTTTTCTCCTTTCTCCCGTACAGCATCCTCTGGCAGCTCACTCGAATCCAAGCGGCGGACTGGATCATCCCATGGTGGCGGCCTACAGCGCCGGTGCCGGTGGCTCGGCGCCTCACCAAGTCCTGACCGGACCTCCGCATCATCCCTCGCATCATCCTCCTCCAACGGCCTCGGCTGGAGCCGGTGCCTCCACGGCGGCTTCCGGGCCAGGCGCCAACGTCGTCTACTCGTCCGAGAGTCCGGTGGTCGGCGTGCCCGGGCGCCGAACACCTCTGGGCGCCGTAGGATTGGGCGGATTTTACTTCCAGCAGCAGCCCGCGGCCCATCAGCAGCAGCAGCAGCAGCAGCAGCAACAGCAGCCTCACGCCTCGTCGTCGGGCAACAACGTGCCCACGGATGAGAATAGGCCGGAGCACGAGAGGTTCGATACAACATATATCCTTGCAAAAACTATATATAAAATATACCTCTTGCAATGATAATGACAATTGTTATGTTTGCTGTCAGATCGGGCAGCTCGAGACTCAATTGCCCGTCGTCCAAGATGAAGACGACCAGACAGGGCAAGAACGTGCGGCTGAACATCAACGCGCGCGAGCGCCGCCGCATGCACGATCTCAACGACGCCCTGGACGAGCTGCGCTCGGTCATACCCTACGCGCACAGTCCCTCGGTGCGGAAGCTCTCCAAGATCGCCACTCTGCTCCTGGCCAAGAACTACATTCTCATGCAAGGTGAGGCATCGATTGCACGCACCCGAGCGATTATCTCTCTTATTTTCTGCATGCTATACTATGTTGCTACGAACGACGGACACATATCTTTCATCGCGAAGGCTGTGGTAAAAACGCATGTATCATTAATTGACTTGTTTTTAGCGATTTTTTTTTCTTACAAATATTGAAATATGATCTTTGAAAATGACAATTGAACTGTATCAAAAAATTTTAAATCAGTCTTCAACCTCTTTAAATAAGATGATACCATATTTCAACACTAGAATGGCGATTACCTTAAAATCTGTAAATCTGCAAGTGGCAAAGTCGAAATAATTATATATATATAAGGCACCATTGATAAATGTTAATATAAATATAAAATTAACGTTAATTAATTCATTGAGGCACATTAACAATACTGTTATTAAATTCAAATAAAAAAATTCAATAATTGGGCTTTGTACATTTCAAATGTGAAAAATGGAAAATAACTTGAAAGTGTGCTGAAATGGTGATTTTCGTGAACTTCATATAGTTTAAAAAAGGTCATTAAAAATATGCGGAACCAAATGTGTCCATAAAATAATAAAAAAGGGTTAAAAATGTTGGTTAGTATATGTCCAGTTTTAAAATAACCCATTAAGGTGGCTCGTCAGCAATCATAACTATAGTACAGCGAGGCATCTGTCAGTCTCGCACTATTCGAAATCAATGATTTTACGCACATTTTAATTAATTACTTATTAGTTAGTACGGTAAGGGGTAATATTTAACATACCAATCGAAAAGTAGTGACTTGAAGCATAACATACTCGTTTTTGGTTAAGATCTGTTGTTTAATAAAAAAGTTATGGCGTAAAATGTATGAAATTATGATGACCTCCCATAAGAGCCCATATTAAATTTGCTATTTTCTACGTTATTTTCAAATTAGTACGATAACCCATGCTGAAAATTCTACTACATATCAAGGGCACTTTAAATGACATTTCTGCAAAGTTTCATAAACATCTGTTGTCGAGAAAATTTTCATTGGCCGAACACTACACATAAAATGTTGAGCATTTATATCAAAGGGAGAAGAGGGGGGAGGGNTTCAATTGGTACGAAATATTTCACGATCGCAATGAATCGACGATGAGATAATTGTCCTTTCGTTAAATTATTTCATACTCACAAACTATTTGTGATTGCTGACAACAATCCCAAGACCGAAAAAATGTATAAACTCCCTCCTTCCGATTATCCACACAGCCATTTTTCTCTTATCTATGCATAGGCCATAAATGGCAATGATTCAACACTGGGTAATACATCACTCTCGCGCGCTAACGCCGATAATATACATAACTTACAGCGTACAGCATTGCATTATACATTATTACGTGTTTGTGTGTTTGTGTGTGCGTTTGCATATATACAATATATACAGCGTGTGCCTCGAAACAATGAACACCTCCGTTCGTCTGTTGTCTCCCGCAGGAAACGCACTCGAGGAGCTGAGGCGCGTCATCGCGGTGCTGCAATCGCCGCACGCCCACGGCGCGGCCCTGCCGCCGACGCCCGTCTCCTGCGATCTGCTCTCGGGCTTCACCGGCCGACTGTTCCAAGGCGTCCAGGAGCTCCAGGGACTCATGCCGACCAACGTGTCGTCGGCCCAGCAACAGCAGCAAGGACAGCAACAGCAGGATCCGAGCCCGAGTGGAAAGTCGTCCACCGAGACCGTTTAAAAAAAAGTTTCTTATCTAAACGAGGTCTTGTCTCGTGTACGCGTACTAGTCAACGAGAGTCCGTCAATCCAAGCCAATTTTGTCTTTTTAAAGCATATGTTAATTGTATAAGTATAAACATTAGTGAACGAGTGAGCCAAAATGAATTTGATTTTTTTCGAATTCAATGATACGAATCAAAGAAGTTTGATGTATTATCAATACAAGCCAAAAATCTAGTCTGATATCAGTTATTATGACGAAAAACTTAACAAAGTAGTAATATTTATTTTACATAACAACGAAAGTAAGACAAATTCTATCTTTTAAGAATATGTAGCGTTTCAAGTAATAAACTAAAATGATACGACGTCCAGTGGAAGCAAAGAACGCTAAATAACTACGCTATTTAAATCAATCCTTTTATTTGTAGCTGATAAAAAAACTGAAATATGTATAGTGCGCAGAGTAGGAATATTTAAATAATAAGCTCGAAAGTCTGTGAGCATCCGATTAAGATGACGGTGAAACGAAAGAAAGTACTGAAGCCTATTACTATATACACTATTAAAACTACAATGAAAGTAAAAGTAATCTGAAAGTAATTACTAGAATAAGAAAAGAAAAATTAATTCTCAATACGATCTATTAAAATAATAACTCAATTGTCGGAATTACCAAAGTTCATAATATAATTTTGCATAATTATACCGCTCTTCATAACTCTGCTTTTATATTCAAAAATTCATTGATTTGCCTTATAGAAGATTATAGATTTAAAATAATTTTTTTTATACTTTTTGAGTTTTTAAGACTGAACTATAGGCTAAGCATATATTTACTAATTAACAAAATTGATACACAGCTTCGTCCGAAAAACTTTTTAACGATGATCAAGGCAGCAAATCAAGAAAGAGTTATAGCTAACCAGTAGATGGTTGAAAAAAAATACTTACCACAACTCCGTCAAGTACGAATAGTCAATATTAGTATGTGATATACACAAAGAAAATGTACGCTGTAATGGCATAATTAAATAATCGGAATAAGTGATGAAACTTTAAATGGATTTATAAATATATATTTATAGTATTTTATCTTAAAACGTCGATACACACTTTGCTGAATTTTTTGTACTTCAAATGAAGAAAAAAATCAACTATATACTTAATGTTAAGTCATTATTGTAGACGCTCAGCGTTTGAACGCAACAAGCCAACCATTATACACTATATAAAATATTGAATAATTATTAAGTATGATGTGTATTTGATATAAAAAGTGCCAATAATGAGAAAGACGCCAATTGTGTGTTGTGTACGTGAGAAAAGTATACTTGCCAAATCATCCTCTCAACCATTTACTCGGAAGCAATATATGAAATGAGGCGTATATAATACTCGTGATTTTCGACGTTTGACAACGAGATCGTTTGACGATCGCGTCGTTTCGTCGCACACTTGGGGAGAATTACTTCGAAGTCAATATTAATTATTAAGGAATCAAACTTTAACTAAATGTAAAACTAGTCGTAATTATAACGTGTAGCGTCAATTTTAAGTGTTTAGCTTGAAATAAATCTATTTACAAATTGGAGAGTCCATTGACGTTTTTTTTATTTCACTCCAACAAGTTGGTGTATTCCTGTAAAGTATATTTAATGCAACTTCAACACTTCGAACGAGTACATGAAATACCATTACATGTCACCCCATGAAAGGAGAATACAACCTACAATAAAAAATTCAACATTGAACCTGCGTAGACCCAAGAGAAATCCAAATTCCGTGAAATATCCCATGTACATAAAGAGGCGTAAAATCACGAAGAGCATATTCCGGGCCGGGCGATGCCAAGAATCCGATTTATATGCGGGCAGTTTCTTAAACGCCAGACAAAAACGGATGCTCATTGTTCCTCTTTTTCCTCCGGCTTCAATCGAGCCGTACACCTTAATATGCATGCGTGCTTGGCTTTATACATTGCGCATACATGAAAAAATATAAGATATAATTTCTTCGGGCGCACATCTGTCGCGTGGCGTGTATTCCGGACTTCCGTCGATTTTTTTTCTTTTCTTTTTTTTTCATAATTACCACTTTGCTTTGTATCGATAATTTCAAGCTCACTTCTCCTTCGGTATATTTTAGCTATCTATCTGGCAAATAATCAGAAACTTAATTACCCTCGATTGTTAATACATGACCCGTTCACTTTTGTTTAAAAGAAAATTAGTCAGTAATAATGACTAAAAATCGGTGTCTTTTATAACCTAATATCAATGAAAAATTTCACGAAGCTCAAGATTAAAACATCAATATAAAACATTACCGATCCGAAATAAGTTCTCTCAACACGGATTCTGTCCAGCATCAAAATGGCAAAGTGGTTTTCGGAGCTTTACTAAATTTTCAGTTCGAAAATTTGATTTTAATGTTCAATCATGATAGGTAAATTTAGTAAACTTTCTCACTATCGTTATTGCATTCCGATACTGTGCAGTGTTTTTCGCTCAGCTGATTCCTTTTGTTATGGTAATCATATTACTAATCCGTAGATAGGCGAGCTCTTGAGGAAATTCAAAACATACTATTTCCTACAGTCAATCTGTGGCCATACCAGTAAGTCATTTGTGGCCTATAAAATTTACCCAAGCCGGTGGTGGATTATGGAGCATGGGGCGGCAGAAAAAAATATAAAATATCAAAAAAATTTCTTGAAGAAATCGTCACTAAGTTAGAATTTTAAATTGATTCAAATATTGTTATGACTATGTATAAACAGATAAATTGGTCATTTAATTGTAAACGATATGATCATAAACGATTTTGACATTATTCCTCAAGTATTGATTATGTTTATACTAAAATAAAATTAGTTCCAATATTGTCTTTCTTGATGAAACAAGTCATAACACCAAAAGATAAATTTTACTCGTTCCAATTTCCAAAATAGAAGAATCCAACGTTCAATTTGGGCATCAACATGGATGAAAGTGAGAAGAGATTCGAAGAAAATAATTTAAGTGAACACGACGTTATTGTTTCAGACGATAAGAAATACGTTCGTGATATTTCCCAGGAGGCATTTATACTAGAATCAAGCTTGATAACACACCGAGACACAATCAACAATGAGCAAAAAAATTACTCATGTGACAAGTGCGAAAAGAAATTTGAGTTCCGAAGTCATTTGAGTAGGCACCAAATATCGGTACACAAAGGCCGCAACGATTTTGCATGCGACAGATGCGAGAAAAATTTTTTGAAAAAATCGAGTTTGTTTTCGCACCAAAAATTAGTACATAAGGATCGCAAGGATTTCACGTGCAACAAGTGCGAGAAAAAATTTGAAAATAAATCAACTTTACTGAAGCACAAAAAAATATTCCACGAAGTTTTCAAGGATTGCTTATGTGAAAAGTGTGCCAAGAGATTCGGAAATAAACAGAGTTTGCTCTTGCACATAAAGACAGTACACGATGGTCGTAACAATTTTACTTGTGATGAGAGCAAGAAAAAATTTAGAATAAAATTAGATTTGGTCAAGCCCCGAAATACAGTCCATGATGATTGTAACGATTACGTATGTGACAATTGCGAGAAAAAATTTGGACAAAAACAGACTTTGATCAGACACCAGAAGACAGTCCATGAAGGTCGTAAAGATTTTACTTGTGATAAGTGTGAGAAGAAATTTGCACAAAAAGTGAGTTTGCTCTCCCACCATAAGATAGTGCACGAAAGTCGCAAAGATTTCGTATGTGACAAGTGTGAGAGGAAATTTGCACAAAAAGTGAGTTTGCTCTCCCACCATAAGATAGTGCACGAAAGTCGCAAAGATTTCGTATGTGACAAGTGTGAGAAGAAATTTGGATACAAATCGCATTTGCTTTCCCACCAAAGGACGGTCCATGAACATTTCAAGGATTACGCCTGCGACCAATGCGAGAAAAAATTTGGAGAAAAATCGAAATTAATCAGACATCAAAAGACTGTCCACGAAGGTCACAAAAATTTCGCATGCGATAATTGCCAGAAGAAATTTGTAAGTAAGTCATATTTGTTGAGACACCAAAGGTTAGTCCATGAAGGTTGCAAAAATTATGCATGTGACTATTGCGAGAAAAAATTTGGACAAAAATCGGATTTGATCGGACACCAGAAAACAGTCCATGAAGGGCGCAAAGATTACGCATGCGAAAAATGTGATAAGGAATTTGGGAATAAAAGTAATTTAAGAAGACACCAAAAGACAGTGCACGAAGGTAGCAAAGATTACACAATGCGACAAGTGCGAAAAAAAATTCGGACAAAAAAGTAATTTGCTCACCCACCAAAAGACGATGCACGAAGGCCGCAAAGATTTTGCGTGTGATATTTGTGAAAAAAAATTCGGATAAAAACATCAGGTGTTAGTTCACCAAAGGACAGTCCACGAAAGACGCAAAGATTTTGCATGCGTAAAATGCGATGAGAAATTCGGAAGTAAACCAGATTTGTTACGGCACCAAAAGGCAGTCCATCAAGGTCGCAAAGACTATGCATGCGATAAGTGCGTGAAAAAATTTGGTCAAAAATACAATTTGCTTATTCACATAAGGACAGTACACGACGGTCGCAAAGATTACGCATGCGAAAAATGTGAGAAAAGATTTGCGCGAAAATTCGATAGGCTTTCGCACCAAAAAACGATTCATGAAAGTGGGACAGATTTCACATGTGACAATTGTGGGCAGAAATTTAGACACAAGTTGAGTTTAATTAATCACCAAAGGACAGTACATTAAGGTCGCAAAGATTACGCTTGTGACTCGTGCGAAAAGAAATTTGGAAGTAAATCATATTTGTTGAGGCACGAAATGACGGTCCACCAAGATAATTAAGATTTTGTATACGTTCATCGAATTAAAGTAGGCACCGAAAATCAGTCTATAAAAAAATACTGATGTAATAAATATGCTTTATAGCACTGCGTGGCATAAGTTCACATTTATGGCCCGCTTTTCGGTGGCATAAGTCGCACATTCTGGCACCGCGTCGTTCGCATCACACTCGCATACGCTCGTGCGCTAACCTCACTTTGCGGTACCAGAAAGTACGACTTAAGCATCGGAAAAGGGGGCATAAATCGGAACTTAGCACAGTGCTATAAAATGTCGTACGATACTCGTGTCATGGTGACACTTTTCGGCCCAGGTATTAGGACCCTCGCTGCGCTAGGGCCCTAAACTACGCCGTGCCAAAAAGTGTTACTTATGCCACTAGTATCGTAAAGTACTATTATTCTCATAATTAAAGCTATTTCCAATTTATATGGATAATTTGTTGCTTATACGAATTTTTGAAACTCATTGCAATCATATACTTGGAATATTTCTTCAGAAAATAGCGTATATCTCATAAGTGAAATGATGAAAAGCACTGACTTTTTTGATAATTGTAAATATGTGTAGATACTTATATAGATGTTTTTTATTCTAAAATTTAAATAAAAAATTGTACGAATATGAGTATCTTATTTGAACTTCGAGATATCAACTATCATTAAACCTTGAACACCGTCGTGGTCGGTGCTTTGCTTTAATGATACGCGACTCTAAATTGATTAAACACGACTTATTAGAAGATTTTCATAAATTTGCGAACCGACACTTTACTATTTCTGCCAAGAGAGATGTGATCGGTAGCAGCAATAATTTTTCATTGAAAAAATCAACGTGAAAAGATCACTTTTTTAGTACTTTCCACAATTTTATTTTAATTGTGCAGGCGGCCTCGTGCTCGCAATCGAATCGAACTGGCAAGTAGTGTTTGTCCTCTTTCGCTTCCTCAGTCATTTTTCTTATTTTCTCTAGAACTCACTTAGGACTGAGCAAGGAATTTTTTAAAATTATCATTTATTTACAAGTAACCACGAAGAAATTCAACGATAGAAAGTTGCTTTCATTGATATGTTAAATCGTTCAACGATTTTGATTCTTTACATATATTATTCATGAATATCATATGTTTTGTGACATTATCGATGCAACAGCGGCAGATATTTTGCTAACCATGAAGCCACATGATGTTCCAAAAACTAATTTAACTTCGTTCCTAATATCACGTATCTAATACTATTATTTTCCGTAATGGTGTGATTTTAGAGACACAATTCTTTTCTGTATGAATGTTGTATCGTGCATATGTGAGAGCCAATTGTGCGCCTGGATGAATGACATTTTCATTACAATTTCAGTGCCGTTTTCATAACATGCGAGTGTAATTATGTATCGCAGTACATTACTCCCGGTTGACGGTAGAGGGAGGAAGTATCCGCGGGTGAAGAGCTGAATTTCTTTTTGTGAGCACGTATTTACGTATTTGTAAAAGTGTATGTCGGTCCATGGTTAAAATTGAGGTACAATGTTGGCTACTCGAAGCGTATAACCTCGAAAACTTTCTCAGTGCACATCGTTAAAACTTACAGTGAAAATTCTTATAATTCAACGAACGATGGAGAGCAAAGAGGGCATCGTGAGGTATTACTTTTTAACAAGGCACGATATTTATAAACAATTTATCAATCATTAAACTTTACTATTCTTTAGTGTGAAACAAGAGACGAACTATACTTGGCCAGATAAAGGCGACGATTTTGTTTCCAATTCAGCAGACCCTTGCAAAATTGAAAACGTTGATGTATCTCCGTCTTATAAAACATCGGTGAGTTCAATAAATTTAATCATGTTTACCTCAGGTTTTTTACTTTTCGCGCTTCACTATCAAAAACTATTTGATTTTAGGCAAATCACATGAATAAGGTTATGACGATACAGAAAAAAAAAGATGAAAAAATATTCGTAGATTTCGAGTGCAAAAATGTTAAACCTGAACTGATGTCTCAATCAACCGCAGTCTGCAAAACTGAGAATCAAAGTTGTATGCCTATTGTAAAAATGGAAAATCTAATTCAGTCTAATTATTTTCATGGTAGAGATTTGATAGTTTTAATTAAAAGACAGTTTGATTATGATAATAATTGTCAGTTTAAAGTCAGTTCCCAATTGAATTTTGACGAAAATAAGGAGGTTAGAATATTTGAAACAACTATGCATGAAAAATTAGTGAAAAAACGAGCGCAAGAAGGAATTAGACGATTTGAATGTAATATTTGTCACAAATCATTTGGACAAAAAGGTAACCTCAATATTCATATAAATGCAGTACATAAATGCAAAAAACCCTTTGAATGTAATATTTGTTACAAATCATTTGGATACATGAGTAACCTGAAAACTCACCTAAGGACAGTTCATGATTGTAGTAAACCTTTCGAATGTGAGATTTGTCAAAAATCATTTGGGTTCAAGTGGAATCTTAATAAACACGTAAATGCAGTTCATGATCGTAAAAAAACATTCCAGTGTGAGATTTTTCACAAATCATTCGGTCAAAAAAGTGACCTCAAAGTTCACATAAATGCAGTTCATGATCGTAAAAAACCATTCGAGTGTGAGATTTGTCACAAATCATTCGGTCAAAAAGGTGACCTCAAAAAACACATAAATGCAGTACATGATCGGAGCAGACCCTACGAATGTGACATTTGTCAAAAATCATTTGGACTAAAAGTCAATCTCCAACGTCACATAAATACAGTACATACTCGGATCAAACCCTTCGAGTGTGACATTTGTCAGAAATCATTTAAACAAAAAGTCAATCTCCAATGTCACATAAATACAGTACATACTCGGATCAAACCCTTCGAGTGTGACATTTGTCAAAAATCATTTGGACTAAAAAGTGACCTTATAAGACATAGAAGTGTAGTACATAATCGGAGCAAACCCTTCGAATGTGAAATTTGTCACAAATCATTCGGTCAAAAAGGTGACCTCAAAGTTCACATAAATGCAGTTCATGCTCGTATTAAACCCTTCGAATGTGATATTTGTCGCAAATCATTTGGATTAAAAGGTGACCTTAATCGTCACATAAATGTAGTACATATGCGCAGCAAACCATTTGGATGTGAGATTTGTCATAAATCATTTGGACGAAAAAGTTACTTGATATCTCATACCAATGCAGTACATGCTGGGAGCAAACCCTTTGAATGTGAGATTTGTCACAAATCATTCGGAATAAAAGGTCATCTCAAAATACACATAAATGCAGTTCATGATCGGAGCAAACCTTTCGAATGTGAGATTTGCCACAAATCATTTGGCCAAAAAGCTCATCTCAATGCTCATATTAACGCAGTACATGATCATAAAAAACCCTTTGAATGTGAAATTTGTCACAAATCATTTGGACACCAGCATACTCTCAAAAGGCACCTAAATACAGTACATGAACGTAGAAAACCTTTCGAGTGTGAGATTTGTCACAAATCATTTGGACAAAAAGGTAACTTCAATATTCATATAAATGTAGTACATAAATGCAAAAAACCCTTTGAATGTAATATTTGTTACAAATCATTTGGATACAAGGCTGCACTCAAACTTCACGTGGATGCAGTGCATAATCTTGAGAAACCTTTCGAATGTGAGATTGGTCACAAATCATTTGTATGTAAGAGAGACCTCAATAAACATATAAATGCAGTACACGATCAAGTCAAACCCTTCTTATGCAATATTTGTCAGAAATCATTTAAACAAAAAGTCAATCTCCAATGTCACATGAATACAGTACATATTCGAAGCAAACCATAGGAGCGTGAAATTTGTCATAAACCGTTTTCATGCAAGAGAAATCTCAAAAGGCACAAAAATTTAGTACACGATCGGAGCAAACCATCGAATGTGACATTTGTTCCAAAGCATTTGAAGACTTCTGCAATCACTTCAGTACGCTACATAGTTTTAGATAATTTTTTATGTAAAAATCTTTTAATTTAGTGTATAAACAATAAAGTATTTCAAATTGACCTTAATTTTGTCATGATTTTTGAAACTAATCTGAGAAGATTTACTTTAACGTTAACCGGAATGTAAATAAATTAATTCTCAAGCGTCTAACTAAGAGTCCAAGTATGACTGAAAGACATCATTTCGCAATAATCGTTCAACCTCACCAATCGACGTAGATGTATATATTCCCAGGCAGCATAAAAGTACTATTGTTATTAAATGCTATTGACGATTGGGCAGCATAAAAATAAATTATGTGTATGCACCCGATTCTCTGTGAAATTTAATTGTCTCCTTCTGTTCCGATAAGTTCCATTACAGTCTCACATTTTCGCAATATTTTATAAGAATTTCCGAAACTGTCCATTCCGTTTTTCAGTGTTGCGAATTGGCCAATTTTCCGAAACTTATGATTATCACATATATTTAAAAATTTAAGCTTGACTGCTTTCCTTTTACAATCATCGGGCAAGTTAAAATAACACGAGTATTATAGATGCTCAAAACCATGGTTTGAACTTCACTTCAAATCTTTTCCCTATTCAAGACGCATTAAAGAACAATTAATGATATTTAAATGTGTCAAAGACAATGTTTGCAATTGTTAGTACTTATAATCCATATAAAATAATTAACTAAAACATTTTTTTATACCTATTGGAAAAACTTTGTCATCAGCGTGAACGGATATAAAAAAAAATCGCATCATAGATTCATTCAACGTTTATTTGCCATCGCCAGTAATATTAAAAGATTATCACCAGTTTTCTTTGAAAAATTCTGCGAATCATTAAAATCGTACGTTGATTTTTCGCGTCACATCGTGATTCAAATCTAATATTCTCTGCTTTTAAAAAGATGTCAATGAACGCGCCACCGCGTGATTCGCGCCTCTTTTCTGCCCGCGCGAACACTTTCCCGCCACAAAGTCATATCACGTTACAATGACACAATACAATACGAATCGAGATAATATTACAAATGTAACAAAGTGGCAAAAAAGCTTTCGCTCGTATTTAATTAGTATAGTATAAGTATATCACACCGCGAGAGCAAAGAAGATTGCGCCGAGGCGAGATCCCGGAGTCTAGCGACACCTGGCGACTTGGCTCGGAGCGACTGCACCGCGCATCTACGCTACACACAGCCGCACTGCGATTATATATAGTGCATTCGCAGTAGTAGATAGATATATACCATATACGTATGTAGGCGCGCACGAGCATGACCTCGCGAATCGCGCGTGCCGCGAAACCGACTATATACAGACGCCATCGCGCGCCATCGTTTCGTTTCTAATATATATATAGGTGCACACACAGGGTTCGCAATCGCCGTCTCTGTCTCTCGCTCGTTCTACTATATATACGTGCAATGCGCAAACTTCCCAACGAGTCTCTACTTTACTCTCGCTCTGTAGCGACGAAAGGGGGGCTCTCTATCATCGTATGTACCTATATAGGTATATGTATGGCGGCGCGTATGTTGCCGCCTGCTGTACCGAGTGCGCTAATGTACGACTTACGACGAGCGAAAAGCACGCGAATATAATGTAGCAGCTCTCTTTTTTTCTCTCTCTTTCTCACCGACGTCGGATGTATACATATATAGTGTGTCCGAAGAACGGAGTCGCTGCGGCTGCGGCGGCAGCGGTACTATATATATATGTGACTATATAGTGGCAGCGGCGACGGTGAACGGCTGCAGTGCACACACACACGCACACAATATTCTGCACACGAGAGTCGAGAGAAAGAAGGAGACGGAGAGAAGAGAAGTCGAAGCGCTATATATATACATGTATATACAGTCAGGGTAGTATGTGTGCTACTCCATACTATCTTATACAATACACGCGCTATACATCAGGCAGGCTGGTGTGGTGTAGGTAGGCAGTAGCGTTGCATTCGATAAATCGTGCGCATCGACGAGAGACTAGAGAGAGAGAGAGGAAAGAGTCGAGCGCGGCGCCCTCGCGACGACGACGTCGACGACGACTACGTGTACTACTACTGCTATACTAGAGCCAAAGCCTGCACTGCCTTTTGTTGTTGATACATCGGCACGCAGCGAGCACACCGTATTACAGTATAGTAGCTCCGTATACGAAATTGCAGTGCTGCTGCGTCGTGTGCTCGGTGCGGCTTTGTAACCGTGCGAGAGAGATCGCGTCAACATAACCGTGTTTCGTTGCTCTCGCTCTGCGCCTAAATGTGTATCTCGACTCGACTGCTTTTCTCTCGGTCTTATACTCTCGTACTGTCTGCGTTAACTATTTATTGATGTATCAGTGATGTTGGTGAATTTAACGTGCTAAACTGTTCGTGTGTATACAAACAAATCTTTCGCGTGTATCGTGTGTTTATCGTAAAAAAAGTGGAGAGCTTACAGCGATAATAACGTACGGTGGTTAGACAGTTGCGTGCATCGGTGTGGAGTTAGTGTGTGCTTTCAAAAAGCTAAACAGTTTGTATCGAGTATATACGCAGCCAATGAGCAAGTTTATAAATCTGCGAGACGTAATTGATTTAAAAAAATACGTTCTTCGATCAAAAAAAAATATATCACGTTCGGTAGATGATGTTTGTGTGCTGCTGCGCCGACGAGTGTTGATCGATACTCGCACGATCGTGTAGCGATGATGATGACGACGACGACGACGACGACGATGATGAGGCCGTAACGGTCGCGTTCGAAATATCTATAGAGCATAGAGGTTGTGTGTGTGTGTGTGTGTGTTTATTCATATATAAATCGAACCTCTCTCGGCCTCGAACGCATAAACGCACACCTTCTTCTGTATCGCTGCAGTTATTGAAAATACTGCAGGGAGAAACGTCGACGTGATCTCTGCTATATCGTTTAAATTGTGCTGCTAACTTTTTTGAATACGAAAAATAGGAGGGACTTTTCGTCGATTCGCAACGAGTGTTGAAAGATTAGGATCACCAGCGACAGCAGCAGCAGACAAACACACAAACGAGTAGTCGCGGAATATGTGACAAGCAGACGTCAGCTGTGTTTACAAGAAAGAGCGGTAAGTAATGTTGATATCTCGCTGATATACGTATTACGCTATTGTTATAAGAGAGACTCTCGATGAGTCGACGCGTTTCTTGTGCCTTATAAATATACTCTCCGATCGAATCAATCCGTTCGTAGCTCTCAGCTGCTATATAATACAATAATAACGTTATAATCGAATTCGTCGCGGAAATCGTTCCCTCTCTCACTCGCTGCTGCTACTACTGCTGTGCTTGTTGCTCCGACTTTGTCACGCATCGCGAATTTAAACTCGAACGCATTGTTTTCCTCTTCTTCGGTTCTTCTTTTGTTGACATCGAGACGACTACGAGGTGTATTTATAAAAATAAAAAAAAAGAAGTAGCTCGCGACCGATGAAGCATACAGCGCGTCATCGCAGCAGCACACATCTTCGGGGGCACTTCCTGCGCTTGTCGCACGATACTGCCTGTTTTTATATATATTATTGTACGTGTGTGTATCTGGCCTCGCGAAAGCCGGCATTGCAGTTCTGCATCTTCCATTGACCTGTATGTATGAGTATATGCTGTACCTTTTCAAGCCCTCGGCTCGAACGGATGTACGAGCAAGAGCAGGTACATATTAACCCAAACACACACAAGCGCACACATACTCTGTCAGGGCAGGTACACTCCATAAAGTGTACAGGTATTCCGAAACGCGCGCGCTGAGAGTAAATCTACACACACGATTCGTCGCCTTCGATTCGAATCGGGAAGACAGAA
The DNA here is from genome assembly GCA_902732785.1 of Trichogramma evanescens. Taxonomy (NCBI): domain Eukaryota; kingdom Metazoa; phylum Arthropoda; class Insecta; order Hymenoptera; family Trichogrammatidae; genus Trichogramma; species Trichogramma evanescens. The sequence continues at coordinate 705 of CACVKI010143829.1, read as the reverse complement.
AAAAACAAAGCAAAATAAAAAAAATCATTGCGCCCGCTCGCTCGCGCCGCTGTGTTGTGATAGATATGGCAGCTCAGGCAAGTTGTGTGATTACTTCGGCCGAGCGTTCGTTCCTCTTGCTCCGTGCCTCTCTCTCTCTCTCTCTCTCTCTCTCTCTCTGTTTTCATCGTTTTCACCGTTATCGGCTCGCGTTTGCGCGCTGTCAGTTATGTGCCTATTATACACATTTAGCAGTAGTGCAGTCGTCGAATCTCGACGAGGCTGTGGAAGCCATCCTTTATCTATTAGACGCGTTATCACGTTTCGAGAGAACCCTTTATGATACATTTACTTACAAGGAGAGCTCTTCAGGTCCGGGTCACCAAATGTCTTGAAAATTTTTTTGTGATCTCCTAGTACCTAATGATGAAGCCCCATACAGTTAGTTTGATCCAATGGGCCCTTTAACAATACTTTTAAGCATGATCAAGATTTGAATATTATTTAACGTTAATAAATACCATATAATAGTGTATCATGGTATCAGGCTTAAAACAGTCAAGTCCAACTGACTGAACAGCATTGGTACTTTGTCTTTTTCAAGTCTTAAACACTTATTCAAAAAATAAATACTAGATTAATTGGTTTAGTATGCAAGTCTTAAAAAACAAACCAATTTGAGCTAAAATGAACGCACTTTACAATAAATATTCATGCAAAAGATGA
>CACVKI010143828.1:0-11380 GCA_902732785.1 Trichogramma evanescens | reverse complement strand
CTCTCTCTCTGTAAGTACGAACACACACGTTTTGTCGAGCTCCCGTTTCTCGTGCCTTTTCTGCTGTTTTTCGCCCACGGGCGTTTTTTCTTCCAGATTTTTCTTGCGCGCTACTCATCGCAAGGTCGTGGCCGCAAGCTTGAAGCTTTCCCACCCTTGCACCCTAAGAAAATTGGAAAAGTTTGCTCGGAATTCTGCTTTGGAGGTTAGTCAAAATCGGCCATCTTTTCCGTTTCATCATCAGCTGGCCTGGCTAAGAAGCGCAAAGCCATATCGCTTTCTCGCTCTTCCTGCGCACGGAGCTGCGCCATCTCTTGCCTGCCTGCGCACTAATCTAAGGTTCAGGTGAATGGAGGAGCCAAACTGACCGATTAACAACCAGTGCTCACAGAATCGTGCTATCTCCTGGAACTTCGTCACATGTCCATTACTATCGACAAATTAACGTGTGTGCAGTGCAATTGTTTCATAGCAGGGAGTGAATTTACTGCGTGTTTTGTTCTGCCTAAAAACTACAACGGCTGATACAAGCATGGCTCCACATAAAGCCAGCACTCCACCAGCTTGGTTTGTGGCATTCGAGGCCAGTATGAATGCCGGGTTTGACAAGTTGGACGCCCGTATGGCTGCAATCAACGAGAGGCTGGACAATTTCGCACAGACCCAGCTCAAACACGGTGCTGCTATATTGCAGAACACTCGCACTGTTGCTCAGCTGGACGAACGTGTGTCTGGCGAGCTGAACGAGCTTCGTCGAAGGCAGAACGAGAGCAGTGAAATGCTGTCTGAGCTGCAGAAGAGGATGACTGTATTTGCTTCTACTGTGCGCGACCCAGATGTGACATCTACCTCTTCTGCACCTACTACACCTAGTGTCGACTCTTGTGAAGTCCGTGTGACCGGGATCCCCGTGACTGTTTCTGCCCCCGACATAACTATCACCGAGAGCATACTCAATAAACTGCAGCTTGAACGCCTCATCCCTCTCGTCATCTCTGTGCGTCCATGGACTCCTGGACGATCAGATCCATCGCACACCTCATCTGCCTCGGCCACGACCGTTGGAGTGCGCCCAGCTGCCCGTCGTGAGAGAGCAATAGTCGTCCGCCTTGCGTCAGCGATAGCACGCGAGACTTTTCTCGCTGCTGCACCGACTCTCCGAAGTATGAAGACATCGAGCATCTTCGCGCTGAACGAGGACACCACCAGCCAGCTCAACTTATCACCGTTACTTCCACCTGCGCGGTACCGACTTCTCCAGAAGTGTTGGGCTATACGAAAAAAGAAGCGTATCCCAAATCCCGTGATCCGTGATATGCGCATATACATGCGTCGTTCACGAGATTCTCAACTCACTGCAATCAGTTCAGAAGCTGACCTGATACGTTTCAACTCATTGCTCTCTTCTACAACGGCTTTCAACTCGTCAGCGAACCTCATACTGAATGCTACTGCTACTGCATCTTGAAGATCTGCTTTTTCTCTTACTGTCTCGATATCATCCCTCTTTTGCCATCCTCATCAACATCACAATTATTCCCAATAACATGTTCATCGCTCGAAGCTCACTCTAACTACACAAATTTTTCGTGCTATAACCGTAACCAAATCCTATTTTCAGCCTCACACATACTCAATCCCTCCCTCTTTTATTCGACACCAGTCACTCCACATAGTATATTCCATCTTCACTTCCCTCGCCCTTTTTAGCCCGCCCTCATCTTGACACGTAGAGAGAACAGCACGATTAATTCATGCTTCTGCTTTATAGATCAGCTTAAAAATTCGTCGAACTATTTATACCGCTCCATATTGTTAATAATTTTTACACTGTACATACTACATATTTAACAAAAACTGTACACCTATCTTAAAACCATTGCTGTAAACATTGTAAACGCTTTTTCATACTGGGCCATACGGGGTTCTACCCCACGGTCCGATCAAATAAACTTTCAATTCAATTCAATTCTGTCATACTTGCCAGAGGGAGCGCGCTTCGTGCTCCTCAATTTGTAGTAGTAGGTGATACTCTTCTTCTTCTTCTCCTCCTCCTCGAGAGAGAGCAGAGCCACACAGTAAAGCCCTTTGTGCGCGTCGACGCATCCTGTTATTAACCGCGTGCGCGCACATCGCATTACGCAGAGAAAGAGAGAGAGAGAGACATACACATATGTGGCGCGGTGTATGCTATATAAACGCATAATAATGCAGAGGCGAGTGGGACGAGGCCTTGATTGTCACACACATACACCCAACTGCACGACATATACGTATACGCAAGCACGCGGGGCGATGAATTCAACGCGTGCATCTCCCTCGCGTATATGCATTTCGCCTTTCCGCAGCGCCTCGTGCGCTCGCAATTTCGAGTCGTCCTCTTTCTTCTTCTACTTCTTGTATTTCTTTTCTTTTTTCTTTGTTTTTTGTCATTTCTGCTCGCACAGCGAGTCAATTTCATCCGGCCTATAATCTTACCTTGCAGTACGCAGGCATGAGGGCCACGTCGCGCTGAATAAAAGCAGCCCCACCTGTACAACAACGCCGCGTGCATACCCACACACACACGCGCACGCACACATAAGTAAATACCCGCGGCTTATCCCTTTTCCACCAGAGTCGAGCCGTATTCTAGGTTGTATTTCGAAAGATCAATGACACCCTCTGCTACTACTACTACTACTGCTGCCGCCACCGAGGGGCAAGGAGCGAGTTAAACTTGGGCGTTATCGTTCTCGCAAGCTATACGTAGTCGGCGTTTTGCTCCTTCGAGGCAGCCTTTATACATCTTCGTACACCATCCTACGTATATACATACACAAGGTGCGCGCCAAGCGTGTGCAATGTATATATATGTATGTGCGCGGCAAGTCTGTCGTCGTCGATTAGCGTGATATCGGCACGCTATATACGCGGAACGAGAGATGTCTTGTCGTTCGTGGCGGAGCGAGAGAGAGAGAGGTGTGTGGGAAGAGGTGCGCATAAATAATTCCTTCTTCCACTTTGCTGCCTGTAACGACCTGTATTATATATATAATACGTATTCCGGTGCCTCGCCCTGTAGCAGCCTATGGCAGTCGTCGAAGTTACGAACGGCGTTGAAACGCGTAACGGGTGCGCGAAAGAAATTCGCTTCAAAAGAGAGCGATAGCTGTGTGCGTTTTAATTTTTAATTGCATTTGATTAATCAATTCAACGCGATGTTAACACGTTTTATTATGGTCGATCATGTGTTAGGTTGTCGCCTGCTTACACACGAGGGTTTTAGAGTTGCTATTGTAAAATATCACTGATAAGTCTGTATATATACATGATATTTTCATAGTTCGCAATTTCTCATTAAAGCAAACGCGATAAATTATTATTGCATTATGCGCGAGGCCAAGATTGGATTGGTAACAAATCGGACGCGAGTTATAATAAGCGGCCGGGGCGAATTGTTGTAATTGAAATTAATCCACGCCAAGGAGTAGCGGAGCGGTGCAATATGATAAGACGGCTATAAATAAGCGGAAAATAAAATTTTCTACTCCTCTTAATTGTGACCATCCTTTTTCCATGATGAAATGGTTATTTGTTCGAGAATAATGGAATATGCAGCCTTTTGGACTTAAATCGTCTTTCTCTCGTCTCTTCTTATGCTCGTAACCAAGATTAAGTAAAGTTTCTTGAAAAGGGCCGAGCCTACCCTCTTGCCGTGCTCTCTCACTCGTTCCCTCCTCTCTCGTACTGTTGATATTCGCAGTCTCTCTTTTTTTTGTCATAACATAAAATGTCTCGAAAGAAATTCAACTTATAACAACTTCACTCATTAAATCCATACAAAAGTCTGAAACTTCTTGTATCTCTCATTCATTCACTCTCTCTCTCTCTCTCTCTCTCTCTCTCTCTCTCTCTCGAGCTCTGTGCCCTCGTATTACTCGAGACTGAGAAAGAAGAAATATTTAAATAAGAGAATATTCAGCTTTGCTATGCTCAAGTTGAAACAAATGCGTTTATTATCATTGCAGCAAATTTTTCGCGGAAGTATCACTATTCAGCTGCGGATATGTACGTCATTCTCAGCGACACGACGTATTCATCAGTGTAATGCAGTGTTTATTCAAACGCTAAATATTTAAAATAGTCAACCAAAGATAGAAGTTGAAAAAAAAATCCAATAGAAAGGAAAAGTGGATAGATCAGCTTGCACCACAACGTATAAAAGATACAATATTCACATCAACTCGAGGCGCCTATACGTATCATGTTAAAGAGAGGAACAGAAAGGAAGCGAGGTGGAGGAGGAGGAGGAGGATGAGGAGAAGAGAATCTAAGTGTTTTTCGGCACGCTATTTTTGAATTACGACGTCTTGATGTTAGCTCCTCTGATTTTTCAGCCTCGCTAAGCGTGTAACCGCTCTTACTCTCCTCGTTCGCTGCTGCTGCTGCTGCTGCTGCCACGACGTCGACGTCGACGAAGGCGACGAGGATGGTGTACAGTATATATACGTATACAGGCGCCACGCGTCGCCGGCAACGCGGCGATGATTTAGTCTTTCGGCGAAATTAGCTTTACAAATTTTCAAGGACCCTCGTCGTAATTACACGAACTAAGAGCAGTGCCGGAGAGAGGGCTTGAAAAGTCTCTCTTTCACTGCAGCGTATATATACATAAGAAATTTATATATACGTATATATTTATAAGTGTGCTTACGCGTGTATAAACGAGTGTAAAATTTTCCTCAACCTATTGATCATAAGGCGATGGGAGGTGAATGGAGGGGTGGAGATATTTTCTCTCTCTCTCTTTCTTTTCGCCCATTATTATGTATACGCGGAAAAGTTTATCGATGCCGCGCGCGGCGCCAATAAATCGCGGCTTGGCCGTGACGATCTCTCTCTCTCTCTCTCTCTCTCTCTCTCTCTCTCTCTCTCTCTCTCGGTACTTACTACTCGTTGAAAATGACATTTAAGGTGCGCAACAACTTGCCTCCTCGTCGTCGTCCCATGGCAGTCATTATCCGCTCGATCCGGTTATGTGCCCACGATCATCTCTGTATACTCCGGCTTCGCTAAATGAGCCAGGGCGTGGCGCCTCTCCGTGACGCGCTGCGGTCTGTACACCACCACCACATATAAGAGAGCTGCAGCACGCAGCACCGTCTGCGTACATATCGCGTATATATTTCCGAAGAGAGAAAGAGAGAGAGAGAGAGAACAATATGCTCCGTTCAGCTGTTTGCGTTCAACGCACCCACGCGTGCCGTGTTTGTTACATGTATATATCTGCGAACGAACGATCGGGAGGGCATATGTGCACGCGATACGTTTATATTTGGTATTTTTATCGAAAAACGCATGCGACTCGATAAGCGATCGTCGTTGCAGATATATATGCAGAAAAGTGCAAGTTTTGAACCACACGCGAACGCAAATAAAAAGAGGCAGCGACGAGACAGAGGTCGTCATTGTCGTGCACAACGATCCGTGTACTGTCATCGACTGTAAAAGCTCGCAGTTATACGTCTTCGATATCCGAGGAGTTGCAGCAGCATCAACAGCCTCTCGATGATTTCGAGAGCGCATTCCAATAATTTTTGGATTCGCGGCACATTGCTCCGTATTCATATATATATATATGGTTTATATATATAACCACTTGCAGATTTACAGACGATGGTGCTCGCCATCTAGTGGTGAAGGATGGCTTTAATTATAATAGAATTTTGAGCAATCAATGCGAAAACTAAATCAGCATTGAAACATTATTTTTAAATCGAAATGAACCAAAATATGCTTAATGCTCATGCCAAACCCTGATTTACATATATAACTATTATGACTTTGCCACTTGCAGATTCACAGATGAACGCACTCGCCACCTAGTGCTAGATTTTTGCTGTAATTATGGCATTTTCATAAACTTTTCAGTAATTTCAATCATAATGTTCAAATTGAAGAATGAAATGAAATATTTTTTATTCGTTGTTGCAGTAAAAGTAATGTATATGATAACATTTTCATGAATTTTTTGGTGATACATGATCGGTTACATTGTTTTTAATGCCCGATTTTACATTGAATCAGCATTAAATTGAAGGCCTTTTAAAAACCTCGTGCGTGTTTCGTTTCATACTGTGAAATTGTTTCCGTGCATTATTGGAAGATCGCAGAGTTGCGTACGCAGAGTTACCTTCCCGAATTTATAAAAACGGTCGAATAAACGGAAGAGGCGAGGTATACACATACCTGCGTGGCTATTTTCGCGATCGAACGCAAAGAACGAAAAAAAGAGATATTGAGATAGAGAAAGTTATACGTATGAGAGTACAATGCACATGAATGTATTTTTGTGCGTTTTATAATTTTGAGTGCGCCGTTGCATTGTTTCTCGCGATCGAGAGACGTTTAATTAGTACCCCCCGTTAAGGTTGCATAGTTATTATAGAGAATAGTCAATTTTGATATCAGCCAGAACAACATAATTATCTCTTCGAGCTTGATGACTTTCAGCGTTGCGATGTAGTGTGCGTTATGGACAGAGAGAAAGAGAGTCAGATCGGCGCTTGTATATTACAAGAGCTTGGCAAAGGATAATTTTCTATAATTATGATAATAGACTCTCCGCGCTGACACGTGAAAGCGGCTTTATAATACACACGTACAATTAAAGTTATTTTTGAACGCACACGCGAAGGTCTACGTTTCAATCATAAAAAATAACATACAGCAAAAATATTTTTCACATCGATAAGGAAAAAGCGTTCTCTCACCATTGCGATGGAGCAAAGGTCAATTTCTTTAAACATATATGCGGAAAATGCGTCGATTTGGATAAAAATTCTCTCTCGCGCGCCAAGCAATACTTTTATTGACTATTTTTTTATTTTTGCGAGTACTCGATGTAAAAAATCACGCTTGTCGAGTTTGCATGCATCGTGTACGCTCGTGGCGGAGAATATATAAAACGTACGACTCAAGGGCGGACAGAAAATGAGAAAAAGTAGCGATTAGCCAAAAGAGAGAGAAGAAGAAGAAGAAGAGAAGTTAGGGATGAAAATCGCATGCGTGTGCGTATGTCTGTGCGTATACTCCGATCGTAGAAGGCAGTTAATTGAAGTGCCACTCGGTCGATTGCAGTTAATTATTGATGTGTAACCTCGGCGACGCACAGCAGCAGCTATATGTATACACTCACACGCACTCACACATGTGCAGCACGAGCCGATATACAGCAGAGACTGTGTGCTGGCACCATATTTAGGTATACGCATTGTTATCCCCACTCGCTAGACGAGACCACTGCGTGCGTCCCCACTCAGACGACGTGCACTGCTGCACTCGTCCCCACCTTGCGCCAACGGCCAATCAGCGCGCTCTTGCTTCCTATATAAGCGAGGCGTCCGGCCAAGCAAGTGAAGTCATCTCTCGGCCGGCGGCCAGAGCACATCGACTCTCGTCCTCGCGTTCGCGTCGACGAGCAGTCGAGAGTTTTGACCTAGGGCAACTTTTCAATAGTGAACTTGGTCAAATTACAAATACTCGCCTAATTCTTTCATCACCTTTCCCGACTTTTTGACTTTTCAAACTTCCGACTCAGCCGCCAGGTGGCGCGCACCACTAAAAAGTCGTGCCTGCAAGAGAAAAGGTCGAGTTCAGAGTACTAGTATAAGTGCCTCTCGACCTAAGTCAATCAGCGTTCCATTTTACAAGCTGCAACAGAAAAGTGATCGGATTTTCGTCACTCAACTCTCGCGGGTCAAGTGACAGCAGAGCCAACAACGACGCCATCGGCCTTTCGGACTTTCGTCTCCAGGGGAAGACTGACCTTGCTGAGGACTACTCATCAGCGAAATCCTCCCCTCCACAATACATTGTACAACAGCATCGGCGCGCGCTGAAAATGTAGGAGCGAAGCTCGACCGAGCAAAGCTCGTTTTGGTCCTCGCTCGGCAAAAGAAATTGCTGTACGCGTCGATTGAATCCAGAGCTGTCTCATACTCACCCTGCCTTATGTCATGCACTTATGCAGCAGATAAGACGAGCTCGACGCGTATTTCATCTCAGCTAATTGTTGTAAAAAACGCTTGTATCGTTCGTTTAAAAGATGATTAATCATTCGACTTTTTACCTTCCCAGTCAAGTCTTCATCAGAATCTTTCATCTTATCTGGTGGTAGAATTTCTGTCCACTGCTTCGGATCTGCCTTTTCAGCCAAAAATATAGATGGCCAGTACAATACGTGAGCCTTCACAAAGTTTCTTAACTCGCCCATATGATTGACTCGTTCGGTTTCGGTGCCAAACACATGGTCCCTCGCAAATCTCATACCAATCGTATCGAGAAATAATAATAAAAAAATTAATCAATGCCCGATCGAAGATTGCAAAAATGCAGAGTACTCACCTGTTTAGGTTCTTTAATACTTCCCCATACCCTTCCGTGGTCGCCTCGTCCGATGAGGTTGGTTCGTTTGATAGAGAAAACACTCTCAGGGCTCAAGTCAGATACGCCGTATTTCCCAGTAGCCAAATAGTCGCGAAGTTTAATCAATATTGCGAAAAAATACCGAATTCGTTCGTGAACTCCTTGGACCGGTTTCGTTGGTTGGCAACAACAATATATTAGCTCGAAGTAGTCGGCGAAAGACACGGACATAGTTTTGCCAACCTTGACATAATCTCGTTTCCTTGTGAAGTCGTTATTAAGGCTCGGCGTGATGTTATTAAAAGTGATGATGAATTTTCCCTCTTTGCTCATTAATCCCGTGAGGTATTTTACGTTAGCCCTTTGCCTGATTTTCCTGGCTACTAATCCATCCACAAAGGCGACGAAAATCTCTATGAGTTTGTATGCACGTTCGATATTTTTTTGGTAGGTGTCAGGGACGTGCCAACGATAAATTCTCTCTTTAGAAAGTTCATTGCATCCTTGACGTGCGCATACATGTATTGCTTCCACTTAAGAATCTTGACGAAGGCAAGATCAGTTTACAATACGTGTAAGAACGACAATATACAAGTTGAAAACTTTTTTTCATGGTCATTTGAGTCGCTACTCCAAGTCGTCGGGAATTTTGAAGCTTGCAGAAAACTCAAATTCTGAAAAGTCTCTACAATCTCGAGCCTTGTTGTTGGATTTTCCATTTTTGACTCAGCATACTCTAAAAGTTGCCTCTGGAGCTTAACAATTTCGTTTCTGCTGTATTTAAAATTCTCGCTATGCATTCCATTTAAAATGTACAATGCAATCAACTTGAATCTGTAGCGCTCCTTTGTAATTTTATGCTGCTGTGGCTCGTACGTTATAATATCATTGATTCTAGGAAATCGACGAATTTCAAAATTACTAAAAAAATAGCCAACATTATTGAGGTGAAACGACCTTTGTTTGTTGAACTGATCGTGTCCAATAATCTGAAAGGAATTAAATAATAATTATAGGGGTTAATGCATTCAACTTATGTATATGAGTAGCTCAAGTAACTCAAGTAATAATCATTACCTTTTCAACGTTAAAATAGTCGAATAACAACAATTAATTCGGAAATGACCTCAGCGTGCTCGCCGTATGGACTTGTACAAAGATTATGTCCTTCTTTGACAAGCCCACAGATTGATGGATCGCATTTATAGCCTCAGGGATTGGCGCCTTCATATCGTGCCTACACTTGTAATAAAGGATTCGTATTATCGAGCGCTCATTTCCCAAAAAAGACGCCGCCTTCGCCTCAAGCAGCCTGATGAATTCGGGCACGTCCTTGCCATAAACACACGCAGAATATTCTTGTTCTTCTGGAAGTGCATGCTCGAAGTTTCATCTGCCGGTAACGCCCTGAATGCCTCCAGAACTACCTGCAAAGCCATAAAATAATTAACATTTTTACAATACCAAGACCGCAAGTAACCCAAGTAATCCAACTAACCTTTATCATAAATAAACGCATGACGTTTGTACGGTTTGTGACAATCCTTTCGTCAACGTATGCCAGTAGATTGAAAGCCTGCGCGGCTTATAGTAGACCGGGCTTGATAGCTCAGTGCGCGGGCACGCAGTACGACCAGGGCTTAATAAATGTCGATATCTTTTCTAGCTTCCTACACAAAGCGTTGAAAGACGTGAAGCCCACCGTAAAAGCTTATTCAGTTGGAATAACCACTGGGTTAAGTAACGAGGTTTTTATGAGAACTATCCACGACCCAAATTTTGGATCTAAATATTCACTGCCATATCTGTATCGCGATCTATACCACTCAGTCGCGTGGATCATGGTAAGACAGTCGACTTCCAAACCCATTCTCATGTATATATTCGACGATGATCAAGTCCCGGGTGTTCCAACATGGAATGTTCCAACATGGAATGTTCCAAACGCATATGTTATGCTGCGCCAGGGCAGTGAAGACCATAAAGCCCTATATAAAAATGAGCGAGCTGGACCAGTTCGCAAAGGTACAAAGGAAAACTGCGGTGCCCTTCAAAGATGGGTTTCCAAAATCTATCTTTAAGATTGGAAATATTTTTTCATCATCATGGATCCGGCACTGTATTGGAGGTGGCTGATACTCAAGTCCCGGCGGGGATACGTTGCTTGTGGGTGCCGGTGCTGCGCCACTTAGCGGTCGCCGGCGAAGCTTCCCAGCGTAGAAGTGGGCGAGGAGGCTTGGAGAGGTGTGAGAAAGAAGAAGGCCAAGTAATTTAGTAGGACTCAGGTTTATTTCATTCCCTAGGCCAAGTAGTCCAATCAATGAAAATCTGACCCTATGTTAAAAAAAAAAAAATTCGCAACCAGAATTTTACGACGGATTCTTATTCTGGGTACCCTAAACAACTAATTTTCATAAAATGCAACCCTTGATTGTTCCTGCGTTTTTGTTTATAAGCGTTTAAAAATGCAAAAAACGGATTATAATTTTTAACTCGTAAAGTATAAGTTTTACGATAAAATGTTTCAAACAAAAGTTGTAGGCATTTTCAAGACCTTTATTCTGGTATTTTTTTAATATTTTTTCGTCCATTTGTTTATTCTCCAGGTCGAAAAAACCTCTAAAAGTGGCCGTTTTTACAATTGTTTATAATTATTTATTAAAACGTGCTACGGCAATGAAATCTTGTACAAATGTAGCCCTCGTTACGCCGAATCCAATGCATTTTTCAAAATCTCGCTAAGTGCATTATTTATCGAGATATTGCATTTGTTTATTAAAAAACACTCCCCTAGAGATTGTTAATTAACTTTGAGTTGGCTCAACGTACGAAGATCGGACAGGGCGCAAATGAAAGATAGAGACCTCCCAATTAATTTGCAATAATAAAAACAATAATTTGTTCATGAAGACTTGCAAAATAAACACCATATATAAACGAGTACGAAAATTCTTATAAACAAATTAATTTA
>CACVKI010143826.1:182-18524 GCA_902732785.1 Trichogramma evanescens | reverse complement strand
CATATGCACCCCAGAAAAGCAGAGTAACAAACAGAATATCCTCAAAACATGAAAATCCAACTTTGAGGCCCTGAAAATTCAATAGGGTTGGACCTTATAGTACATGGTTAGTTTTAACTTCATTTTTTTGGCCTGCAACACCTGTTGTGGAATAGCCTATATATAAATGTTGATAAATAAATAATGTTTTTGCACAATTTTCATGTTTACCATAAAAAATTAAATCCACGCGCTGACTAACCTAAAACCATACAATATGTCAAAATAAGCCTCTGCAGAAGTGTGCTACTTCTGCCCCGCGCTCTGCCACTCATACCCACTGGTGGGGCATGCGTGTCAATTTCAGACCCTTCATTCAAAACTTTATTAACAAAAAAAATATTGAATTGTTTAACTTTTATATGGCATATTTTGATTCATTGGTGACTTAACTTTAAATTGATCACTTGAAGAATGCAAAATTATTGTAATTAAAGAATATATTACGAAAATACGAAAAGTTACCACACATGCCCCACCTTCCCCTACCGCCGATTCGGCCTGTCCCTTCTACGTCTGTGCATTGCAATTTTCATGTGCAACTGTTGTTATAGCAAAGTTACAATTATAATTTAAACATTCAGCAGTAAAAATATTCTACTTTGTTCTGAAACATGACCCTCGTGATGTGACTAGCACAAGAACAGGCCCTATATTTGAAATGACTTAAAATTTCCTAGAATTTGAAGGCACATTTATTAGTTATGTAAGATTGTGCAAAGACTTTTGAAGATGACCAGTTACAGTGTTAGAATGTAATTAGATATTTGAAAAATGCTTATAATTTGATACCAAATACCGATTCAATGGGTATTCCCGACCCTTCATGCGTTAAAGAGTTTCTTATTTTTATTCTTTAAAAAAATCAATTTCTTTTCTATGATAAAAAGCTCAATCTTGATGTTGAGAATAATTTCCTAGATTTTATATAGAATAAAAAAAATTTCTTTTAGATCATTTGAATATTCATATATTTGAAGCATTTTAAGTATTATGTATTACCAAGGTAAATGTGTTGTAATTTGTCTTTTTTATTTCAGAGGTTTTGGATTCATCACATTTGCAGATCCATCGGGTGTGGATAAGGTTTTAGCTCAAGGCACACACGAGTTAGACGGCAAAAAGGTAAGTTCATCGTAAATACTTTCAAAAGAAATCATTAATTATAATCTGTTCCAAAATATTTGGTAGATTTTTCATAATACATACCTGCTCTAGAAAAATAATTTTGGAGAGAAAATAGAAGCGCTAGAGGCACAAATGTATTAAAAAACTTGGTTTATAAGTCGAGGTCAAAGATACCATAAATGCAATAAAGAAGTTAAACATGTTTATGTGATGAAATAGTATATGGGTCAGATTCAGAATTTTTTAAATGAACCTGCGGACGAGGTCTACGGATTTTCCTGAAATGTTGGTATGGTACATTGAAAAAGGGTCCCAAAACATAAATTTTAGACCTCCCCCCCTCCTACCTCCCACCCCCGCTATAAACGTCTATTTTCTATTTATATTTATTTTGAAGCCCTGAAGTAATTAAAGAATCTGAAAAAATGTATTAAGGTATTTATCGACAATCCAAACAACCTTGAATTTTTTTAGATTTGTTGAGTGCTTCAGGCCTTCAGATAAAATCATTGAAAATTTAAATTATTTTATTTTTGATAAAATGATTTGATATACCAGACCAGAATATTTTTTTCTTAATTCTGACACCAAAAAACGATTCCTTGAATTTTTCAGAATTTTTTATTAAAGCCGCTGAAGCCTAGAGCTGAAAACCCGCTTTTTTTAACGAAAATAGTTTTTTTAGGGCGATGCAGAGCTTCAAAAAATTCTTTTTTTTTCTAATTTTGTTCATCAAAATTCGGCCCAGCTATTAGGACCCTCGCTGCGCTCGGGCCCTAAACTACACCGTGCCGAAAAGTGTCCCCATGGCACGAGTATCGTACATAAGTTTATAGCACTGTGCAAAGTTCACATTTATGCCCCCTTTTCCGATGCATAAGTCGCACTTTCTGGTACCGCGGAGTGAGGTTAGCGCACGAGCGTATGCGAGTGTGATGCGAACGGTACTGCGCGCGGAAACAGCTGCCGCACGCGCCGAAATGTCACGTTCTTACACTTTCGTCGCTGTATTTCATTGAGTTATTATCAAAAGTACTCTCTGAAAATATGCTTGTTTATGTAAAAAAACCTCAGCTTTCGATTGGCACTATTTAAAAAAATCTTAAAAATGCCGTTTTTGAGATATTCAAGTTTTTCCGGGGCAAAATGGAAAATTTCGGAAAATCTGACCTCACCATCTGAAAGCTGAGGAAATTTCTATCAAAATAATATGGCACATATTTTTTTGGGGTGCATTTAGGTGCTTTTCTGGCGAGTTACGAATTGAGCAATTTCGATTAATAATGCCGCGCGGGCTCCACGCTAGGAGACTTGACGTGAAATGACTCATATAAGGTTTTAAGTGGGAGAGGGTATTTATCTGACTAGTTTGAGTTCCCATCGATCAAAGTTGATAAAGAACTCGCTTCAGGATTATGCAGCAAGATTATTAAATCTTATAATTGGGATTCCTGACCTTGGGTAAGAGTTTTTTAATCAATCAGGTGTATAAAGATACTAGATGATTTTAAATATTAGCTCGAAAAACAATCTTATCCCTCTAATAGATGTTAAAAATTTTTTAACAATCAATTACTTTTTGACATCTTTTACACAACTGTGTTATTTATGTTAAAGTTGAAGATAAAAAAGTACTTTTATAAATTGCTGTTTTAAATTGAAATCTTCGACATTTTTAAGATTGTATCCTATAGCAATCAGAGAAGGGAATCAATTTGTAACAGTACGTTATGAGTCGATACTTTTTATCGCTAAGCATTAGCAGTAATAACAAAAACGAACAAGATTCCAACAGTTTTTTGTACATATTCTATCATTCATTTAGAACTTATGTTTTGGTTTTAAAAAGTGATGCTGTGTTATTATTATTGCAATAGCGATACAGCCAATGACATCTGAACACATCTGAAATTAAACAGTAAACAGTAACAGCAGTAGCAGTAGTGAGGATTTAGAAAACTTTTTACGAAATCGACATTCTAAATAGCATTATATACAGCGAAAAAAAAATAGAACTATTTTTCTCTGCTTTTGCTTTGTGCGAGAGTCTGTGTGGATCATATATATGGTAAGCAGCCGAGAGGAAAACGTGCCATACCATTGAGACTTTCGAATGCGATATTTTAACTTCACCAGAAACTAAATGTTTTATTCAGTCTTTTATCCTTTTGCATTGTATATATACACGTCTTGAAGAGGGTATAGAATGCCCTAGCGAGCAAGAAAAAGAGAAAGAGAGAGAAGAGCGCAAGTAAGCGAATTTCTTCGTCCTTCTTTGGCTTTCATTGTGAGCTTGACGTGAAAAGTTTTGTGCGTATTAAAGTGAAAAAAAGGAACGCTAAGTGGAAAATAGAACAATTTTTTCTGTTTAACATCTAGTGTAAGAATAATATTTGTAATTTTCTTGTTCTTTTTAGGCAGTATAAAGAGATCATTTCATTTTAATACAACAGAAATAATTTACAATAAAAGTCAACTGAAACATATTCGAAATATCAAGTAAAGCAGCAGCGTTAAAATCGAAATTAGTACATTTTTGAACGGGTTTAGTGATGATCAAAAATCAATTTCGTTAAAAAAATGAGTTTCATTAAAAATCGATATCTGCATCAGTTTATGATACTATTTTTATTGAATTTAGCGGCTAAGTTGCGAACTTTACGTTAAAGTGGGAAACTAGGTTTTCATGACCTTATGAAAAAAATGTCTACTTTTGACGGATAGGCTTTGAAAAATTTAAAGTATTAGCAAAAATATTGAGAACAAAATAAGGATTAATATTCGTTTAGCAATTTTTTATTCTTTCGAGGCAATACTAATTTATTCATAAAGAGCTCAAAGGGGGCTTAAATAATTTTTTTTTCAGAAAACAAGCATAAGAGCCTTTTCCAATATCCCATTTGAAAGTACTTTGTCCAGTTAGATACTTACAAACACTTAAATTCACTGGTATAAGTCTAAAGACCTTCAGCGATAAGCATTTGTTGTCTCTAAGCTGCCTATCGTAGGTTTCCAAGTGTTTGCATGACACAATCGAGTTGATTGATGAAGTTGTTTGATGGACCATTCATTGGCCATCAACGCAACCTCAAGCTAAGTGTAAGATCAATTTTGACTTCTTCCACATACAATTTATTAGAATATTTTATTCATTAATGATTATTTTTGATAATTTTTAATAAAATATTCTATTAAATTGTATGTGGAAGTAGTCAAAATTGATCTTATACTTAGCTTGAGGTTGCGTTGATGGCCAATGGTCCATCAAACAACTTCATCAATCGACTCAATTGTGTCATGCAAACTCTTGGAAACCGACGACAGGCAGCTTAGAGACAACAAATGCTTATCGCTGAAGGTCTTTAGACTTATACCAGTGAATTTAAGTGTTTGTAAGTATCTAACTGAACAATGTAATTTCAAATGGGGTATTGAAAAAGACTCTTATGCTTGTTTTCTGAAAAAAAATTTTTTTTCATTTTTTCAGCTTAATACTATAAATAGAAATATAAAATTATTTAAGCCCTCCTTGAGCCCTTAAGGAATCTTATTCAGTGCAAGTTTTCTACAGGGAGCGTTGGATAAACTAAGTCATGAACTAACAAAATAATAATAAGTATATACTCGAAAAAAGTACATTGAAAAATGTAAAACTAGCATAAAAGTCTAAAAATGAAGTTGTTTGTATATCCCAAATTGACCAATATTGAAATACATTCTTTCAAAGATCAAAATAAAATTTTTTTATTAAGTGGTATCGTAGGGAAACAATTACGCACCATTTGATAGCATACAAAGGTTCAAAGAAAATGAAAATGTATGAAAGTGAGGAAAAAATCTTGTAGGCCAAGCTTTACAAGTTGATGTGTGGCAGAAAATCTTGATTGTAGTACCGGAAATGAGTGTCTGCTAAGGTCGAAGCGAGAAATTCTTTTTTCATACCAGTGGCCCGAAAGTGACTACTTCCCGGCCGCTGCGCAAAACGGGAAGAGCTATTTTCGGGCCACGGGGTATGAAAAATAGTATACAGGCCTAAGCCGCGAAAACAGAAAGCCTCAGGGCACGTGTTTATAGGCCTCGGCTTTGCCTCGGCCGCTAATTACACGTACCCTGAGACTTTTCTGTTACTATTTCCCACTCTAACCTAAAATACGCAACTTTGCGGCTAATTTTAGGCTTCCGTGGAAAATTATAGTATGATCAACTAATGCAGATATAGTTTTTTAGCATAACTCGTTACAGCACTTACCTTTGACTTGTGAATCCCTCGCAATGCTAAAATAGTAGTTTTCGATACAAGGGCCATAAGTAACCCTCGCTGCGCTCGGGCCCTAAACTACGCCGTGCCAAAAAGTGTCCCCTATGGTCCGAGTATCGAACAATATTTTATAGTACTGTGCAAAGTTCACATTTATGTCCCCTTTTCCGAGCCATGAGTCGCACTTCTGGTACCGCGGAGTGAGGCTAGCGCACGAGCGTATGCGAGTGTGATGCGAACGCCGCGGTGCCAGAATGTGCGACTTATGCCACAGAAAAGCGTGTCATAAATGTGAACTTATGCCATACAGTGCTATAAAACTATAACTGCACCTGTTGAGGGTGCAACTACTATACTATTCTTTTAGATCGAGCAGATCTTTAGGTATAAAATATTAGTCGTGAACCCTGAATCATATCTTACAAAAAGTTTATGAGCAATAGTTATGAACAATTAATCTACAAAAAACAAGAATTTTTTGAAACAAATTTGATTCATTTCGAATTTTTGAATCGAAAGAGACTTTAGACACCATTATACATTGGGGTCTTGTAAAAAACATCCAAATACAAACTTGGTCAATTTTCTTATGTGGCAACAAAGCACCTAGAAAAACAAACTTTAAATAAAAAAAGATCTTAGAACTCTTCAAAGAAAACCCCTGAGTATTTCCGGTTTTATGATAATAGTTAGAAATTCAAAAACCAAAAATAATTCAAAAAAATCAGATGAAATACAGGCATATTCTTGATACTATTTTAAGACTTCTATGACAAATAACATTTTTTCGCTACGTGCTTCATCTTCGAGATAGAAAAAAAAATTATTTTACACTTTCTTGTAAAAAAATCAGTTATTTAGCTCTTAAACTTTTTATGTATCGAATAGAATTAAAATTTTCATTGTCAGCGTAAGCCTCAATTTTTGAGTTTTAAGTTTTTAGAGTGAGTTTTAAAACTGTTAAACATTACAGTAATTGTGTGTGAAGCAAATCCTCGGTTGGCATACATTTTTCCGTGTATATCAACAAAAAAGCAGTTGATAGTTTTTTTCAACGATAAGGGACATATTTAGCGAATTTATACTCGAATTTTGAAGTTATTAGAGAAATCCAACAGTAGATCAGTTTCATCAAAAGAATGGCTTTTTTATGTAAATAAAATCTCTAGTTATACTCTAGTTATTTCTGTCTCTCTGTCTCTCCCTCTCCCTTTCGCTCGTTCTCTCTATCTCTTTTAAACGATGAAGGTTGAGAAGATAGACTAAAGAGAGAATGCAAGGCTAAATTTGATCGGTAAAATTACCTCGTCGGCACTTTGCGTGAGTTCTCGTCGTTTTCACGAGCTTCCTCTCGTTGAGTATCACAAAAAGGTAGTTTCTTCAATTTTCAGCGGGCTCTACCAAATTGAATTTCTATCGCTATGCAAGTGGAAGTGAGATCGAGACGCCCCTAGAGCCTGAAAAAGAAAAGTGTTGCTTGCGGATTGTTCACTACGATACTGTCTCGGCAGAGTATAACACGTTTATATACAGAAAAATAGTCGTGGGCTGAACTGTAATTTTTCCTTACCGCAAAATGTATTTTTTGTAAGATAACGGGCCATGGAAAACTGTGAAAAAAGAAAGAGTGGCAAAGATGGAAAAAAGAGCTCGTCTCCGGGTGCTGTAAACTATTTCTAAAAAAAGAGATATATCATACTCTTGTTTCATGTTCTTTTTTTACGACAATGACGTTATCACTTAAGTTTTTTTCTGGATTTTTCATTCTCCTATACTTCGTGAAACGATATTCCGTACCATAGTAGATAATGTTGTCAGTTGCTCTGGCTGATACAAGAAATGGAAAACGTTAATAAAACATTTCGTGATTACGTTAGTTTCTACGCTCTCATACATAGCATATGAAATTTGTTCATCTTTAAAAAACAGTATGATCTATAATTTAAGCGATTTGCAACTGCGATAATGTAAGTATTTTGGCGAATATACTAAATAATCGGGTAAAATATTCTTCACTCTTTAATTTTAATAGTAATATTCATTGCTTTCTTGTCAAGAAAAACAGGAAATTAACTTCTTATCTTATTGGACAAACGTTAAATCAATAAAGTTAATAGATTCTTGACTTTTTTCTTTATTGAAGAAAATTTTTATTCTCACATTATATTACACACACAAAAACGTATTGTGGAAAAACGAAAAAATAAATGTGTAAGTAAAAAATCGTAAGAGTGAATAAACGAAAGAAACGAAACAATCGAAAAAATACGAATAAAAGTTCTAGGGTTCGTGAAAACTTAGTGGCTTATATACTCGTATTCTTTCGTAGCTACTATTCGATCACTGAAAGTTTTTCTTATGTTGCAGAATTCTAACATGTTTTTCGCATTTTTTGTGCACGCATAGCGAGAGATATAGATTAAGTTTGCAGCTTTTCACCCTCTTCTTTTAATAGCTTAATTGGCCACGAGAACTTCGTTCTCTTTAACCGATTAGCGCCCGGACGGACATTTTTTTTAACTGAACTTTAGGCAAATATCTTTACTATTCGGAATTTTGCGAAAAATTAACGAGTTCATGTCTCTAACGGGAAATTTAATGCCATTTTTGAATATGGCTTCAAAATTAATCTTTAAATTATTGTTCAAAAGCTATAAACAATAGAATAAAAAAAAACACGAATTGAAAAAAAAAATCGTCTTCAACTCGAATTTTAAAACAGAAATAGGCTTGATACATAGGTCCCGAGCACATTAAAGGTGTCCATGGGATGTAAACTAAAAAGCCCAATATCCATAATATCGGAATTGGACATTTTTCATAACAGAATGGCGTTTCGCAGAAAAAAGACCGTATATGAGCTAAACCAATTTTTTTACATGACAAGGATGCATCTAGGAAAAAAAAAGTTATATAGAAAAAGTTCTTAGAATTGTTTAAAGAACAACCCTGAATTTTTTCAGAATTTTTCGAATAATTTTGGATTTTCGGAAAATGATGAAATCCAAAAAATTTGAAGACGATTTTTTTTTTCAATTCGTGTTTTTTTTTATTCGATTGTTTATAGCTTTTGAACAATAATTTAAAGATTAATTTTGAAGCCATATTCAAAAAGGGCATTAAATTTCCCGTTAGAGACATGAACTCGTTAATTTTTCGCAAAATTCCGAATAGTAAATATATTTGCCTAAAGTTCAGTTAAAAAAAATGTCCGTCCGGGCGCTAATGGGTTAAGAGAGTTCAGCTTCAGAAGGAAAACTTTGTCGTTATAATTTTTCTATAATTAAACGTTATTACTTTGAAATACACTTGACCAACCATCAGAATATACAGAAGAGTACGTCTTTAACATCTCTCTCTATGCGTTAAAAAGAAATTTTGCTAGTGAAGATATCGAAAGGGAAATAATTATGTGATGGTTGTGTATTATGGTTTGGTGAACATGTGCGAGACTGCTGATGTTGAAAAAACTGCTGCCAATTTAATGGCAAGAAGCTTCCTCCAAAGATGGTTTTTATTTATTGCTAAAAATGGAAAAAAAATTTGTTTTTCTACCTTGTAATTGAGTAAAAGCGAAGATTACGTTGAGGAATAAAGGGAAAGGCCTAACTTTAGATTTTGTTATGGTCACAAGATCAAAAAAATTTTTTTTGAAAATTTAAAAAAAAATTTTAAAAAAAATTTTAAAAAAAAGTGTGTTAAGTAATTTTTCAATTTGTCAATGGTAAAATTAAGTTGGAAATGTTAAATCATATGATAAACCAAAAAAATTTTTTTCCGCTGATCGAAAAAATGTTTAAGGGCTTCATGTTTGATACATTCGACAATAAAAGCAGTTTAATTCAACATGATTCACCGAAACGTTTCCCAGATAATGCTCTACACACGTTACACAAATACACACACACACACACACACACACACACACATCGGCCTCCTTGAAAAATTCTTGAAAGGATCATAGTTGGTCGCCTGGAGGCCTACACTGAGGGACCAGCTGGGCTGGCGGACTCACAGTACAGCTTCCACAAGGGGCGATCAACTATTGATGCCATACAGACCGTCCTCAGTACTGCACGATCAGTCATCAGTGGCAAACGATGGCACCGGGGTACCAAGGAGTACTGCACCATCATCACCCTAGACGTGAGGAATGCCTTCAACTCGGCCCAGTCGAACAAAATTCCCATCGCCCTGAGCCAAATGGAGGTCCCTGCTTATCTGCTGCGAATAGTAACCAGCTACTTCTGTGACAGAGTGTTGGAGTTCACCATGGATGATGGAGCAGAGACCTACTATGTTACGGCTGGCGTGCCACAGGGATCCGTACTGGGCCCCATTCTTTGGAACGTCATGTACGACAGGATCCTAAGGATCAAGCTTCCGGAGCCCGCAAAAATCGTGGGGTTTGCGGACGACATTGCAGTCACAGTGGTAGCCAAGCACCTAGACCTTGTCGAATTTTACTCAAACGAGACTATACGTCTGGTGCGAGCAGCCCTAACTGACCTGGGGCTACAGACTGCGGACCAGAAAACCGAGGTACTTCTGGTCACCAACAGGAAAGTGAGAGAGACTATCATATTCAGAGCCGGCGACCACTACATAGCGTCGGCTTTCTGTATGCAGTACCTAGGCGTACATATTGACGCTAGGCTGCTATTCGATGAGTACCTTCGCATTGTCATCGACAAGGCAAACCGGGTAAACAGGTGCTCTGTTGAGTCTTATGCCCAATATCGGAGGTCCAAGTAGCAGTCGACGTAGGCTAAATGCCAGCGTCGTCGACTCGATCCTTCTTTACGGTGCTCCGGCATGGAGTGAGGCAGCAAAGACGCATGACTACGTCCGTCGTGTGTCGTCGATTCATCGACGTGCCTGCTTGCGTGTGATCTGCGGGTTTTGCAGTATTTCACACGAGGCCTCCTACGTTCTATCCAGTATTCCACTGCTGGAACTACTCATAGACGAGCGCTCTAGGCTGTACCATTGCCGCCTCGAAAACGTTGGGAGTGAAGTACGGGCCAGGACGATCGAGAAATAGCAGGCCTAATGGACCCGCTCGACGAAGGGTCGGTGGACCCACCGACTCATCCTGAACATCATTCCGTGGATTGAGAGGAGGCACGGAAAAGTGAACTACCACCTCACGCAGCTCCTGACTGGTCACGGTTGCTTCAGGTCATACCTGTGTCGGACAAACAACAACACGAGTGACCTGTGCCCGGCGTTTCCTCTGGCGGTGGAAGATGCCGAGCATGTCATTTTTCACTACCCTCGATTCTTGGAGGAAAGAGGGGCGCTCGACCGACTCTCTCGAGGGCCCTTGGAGCTCGAGACGCTGGTAGGCTTCATGCTCGACGCTGAACCCAACTGGCTAGAAGTGTCCTCCTTTGACCACTCTGTCATGACACGACTGAGGGGCGAAGAGAGGGCCAGAAGATGATGACCGGACGATGCGGTTAGAAAAAGACGATGAAGAATAGAAGATAGCACTCCTGAAGTGAGCACGTAGTTCGAGCCTCCCTCGTGAAGTAATGCCTAGCGGTGGTCCCGCGGGGAAGAAAGAGGCAGGAGACAAGGATGGGTTTTAGTCGGTATTAGTAGAGAGGCACATTACTCGCCCACACAACAACATTTGTAGACAAACAACAGTACACTACTTGAGTCTGACATATCCATGCGACAATCAAGAGTCGCATGTTGAATCCGTAAATAGGATTTCCCTCCTTCCCAAAAAAAGCACAAACACACAAACAACCGGCTTCTTTGGCTTAGTGGGTATAGTTCTTGACTGCTGATACAAGGATGTGCCGTAGGGCGTGGGTTCGATTCCCACTGGACGAATATTCGAGGGTGTTTTTTCGCCTAGTGTGATCGAGCCTGGGCCCAAAGTGGAATGGGTACCACTCAAAAACAAGACCCAGCCTATGTCATCAGATTCCAAAGCCGGTAAAAACCCCGATCACTGTGCGAGCTGAAAGCGAAGAGGATAGCCACAAGTATAGGAACTCGAGGCGAGGACCCACAAGGCTGGCGATAGACGGGGGGCACAACACTACCATGATGAAGTCAGAAGCAAAAACCACACTCACAAGATGATGCCGGATGTGGAAGCCTAGGCTTGTTGATGGACGCATGATGGCGCCTGAAGCGAGAACCACACTCACAAGATGGTACTAGGCAATGAGTTCGAAATACTTAATTCAGGAGGAGACGCCAGCAATGTGTGACTACGCAGAAGACGGCTCCGGAAGTGGGGGTATCGACAATCGAGAGATGACATCGCGCAGGGTACGGAGGTTCACCAAAAAAGAAGAATAGAAGATAACACTCTTGAAGTGAGTACGCAGCTCGAGCCTCCCTCGCGAAGTAATGCTTAGCAGTGGTCCCAAGGGGAAGAAAAGAGGCAGGAGACAAGAATGTGTTTTAGTCGGTATTAGTAGAGAAACACTACTCGAGTCTGACATATCCATGCGACAAGCAAGAATCGAATGTCGAATCCGTAAACAGGATTTCCCTCCTTCCAAGAAATAAAAACAAAAAAACAAAAAAACACACACGTACACACACACATACAGACATGTGTTAGGAATTCAATCTAGTTTACAAATATGTAAACCAAATTGTCCTATGAGGTCTGGTTAAAAAACTCATATTCGAACCCATGGCATAGCTTCCTCTATGGAGGAAGCAATTTTAGTATTTTTGACGATGCAGTAGTGAATGAGTCATTCACGGCGAGATATGGTTAAAATATTATTGAGTATAATAATTACTTTAGGAATTTATTTTGGGAAAGCAGTGTGACACAAGAAGTATAGAGTGATTGAAAAGATATTTATAAACTATTGCGACAAGCATCTACCAGGCTTTCTATTTTACCCTGCAGTGAGTTTCCACCGTTATTTTATTATTCGGATATCGCCCAGCCTTACCGAATTTCAAAAGAAGGTTCATGCCTCTCGATGATTGGACCCGCTCCTGGTGATCTCTTTACTCCATCTAGACCATCTCGTATCTGAAAATGGACCTTAGAGGTCTTGGTAAAAACAATTAACGAGCGATTTTTGTTCATGAATTGCTTATTCCTTACAACTCATTATCGATTACAAATTAATATCCATCGAGGCGTACTGTTCGCGTTGCATCGCGTTCTTGGACAATTCGTACCCGAGTCTGGGCCTTCACACCTACGTATCTCGTGCCGATCAAAGCTTGCCTAATACATTCTTGCCCTCTGAGCACACACTCGCATACGCGCCAAATCACAAGTTCAATCCAGGCGTTTTGATTTAGCTCAAGCCTACATAGAACTTCACATACAGGGCCAATTCGTCGACAGGACTAAACTCGATACTCACTTCATTTGTAGATTTTTAGCAAGAAAGTCGTATAAATAAAAAGGAGTATAGGTGAGAAAATAAAAAGAAGATGTTTGATCTTTAAACCATCTAAGTTACGAACCTTCGATCTCAAAGCGCACTCGTTATTTCTTCTCCTTTCCACCTCCCGTCGATTTTCTCCCACTTTTTATTCTTGTAAATAGTGGACTATTTTCGAGGATTTTATGGTGTCCACTGTAGTGAAACTACTGTATATGTTTATAATACTTTCGCATCAACTGCGGAGAGCTAAGGTTGCAAGCTCGACGATAAAGGAGCTCACGCCCGCAACATTTATGTCACAGCTCTGGATTCATCCAGTACCCATCAAGAAAAAGACACACAATAAAGGTTGTAAATCTATCAACGCATTGGACAAGTAGTCAGCAAGATTAGTAATCAAAAAAGGCTCCAACACACTAAATTGAAGAGAGATATGCTCATAACCCACTGCGCCAGCTCACATGTAGCGTGGGCCATGCATCTTTAGAGGACAGTCCACGATTATTTCTGAGTAAACTAATGCAAATAAAATGAGATCACGAACTCAAATTAATTAAGTATTAAGCGAATCCAATCAAACTTGATTTTTTGGACCTGTCCAGTCAACTTCTCTCCCTTGTCAAATTCCAATCAATGGAGAAATACTACAGAGCAGGACACCGCCGAATCGTAAAGCAGTCAGTGAAACCCTTAATAGCCACTTCCCAATAGCGGCCACTACTCCCAGTCTCGGTGAAGTTTGAATACCTTCTCAATAGTAGCCACTTTTCGTGTCTCATATGCCTTTGAAAAAATTATACAGCTCAATAAAATTCGAGGCTCGGAGATGAAAGGCTCTCCTTTTTAGTTTTAGACGGCTTTCAATATCTACCTATTGATCTTGAAGGAGAAGGTGTGTAGTACAATTATGTAATTTCACTTGGCGATAAATACTTTAGATATTAGGTTTCACGAGGTTAATTTACATGAACAAAACTTGGTTTATGGACCTTGGAAAGCCTCTAAGCCCCCCCCCCCCCCCTCAACGTAACTATAATACTACACTGAAACACAAGTATTGATAAGAATACAGTATGATTTTCTGACAAAAAAAAGTATTGGAAAGACAAAAACTCATTGCTACATATATTTGGATATAAACAGCAATCAACTGATATTTATTGCTACATACCAGTTTACGTCCATAAACCCAAGTATTATTAATGATAATTCATACAAGTGACAATTAGTGAATTTTATTTCAATTTGACAATAAAATAACTCATACATTTACATTCCTGAATCCAAAAGTGCAAGAAATAGTTGGATAGAATATCAGAGTTCTAGCTTACTAAATGACTTATTTAAGTAGATAAATTGCTTATATGGTCAGACGTAATGTATAAAATGGAAATTTTATGACAGATTTTGAACAATGTTTTTGTCAATAATCATAAAGTATATCTATCAATGAATACATCTGCGAATCAATTTATAAACTCTTTCTTAAATACTTTGATATTTTTTAAGTAAGTTTTTTACTTTCAGATCGACCCAAAAGTGGCGTTTCCAAGGAGAACACATCCAAAGGTAAAATTGATATTTTCAATGTATTTAGTTGTATATAAAAATGTATAAATTATCTTTGAATAGTTTTGGGACCATCACTACTATAAAAGTCTTGTATGCTGTAGATAGACGATTGTGCCTACGCGCCAACATTAGAACTTATTCAAAAATTTAAAAATTTAATGATATAATATATTAATCAATTAATCAATCACTAATATTAGTTTTATTATTAATTTTAAGTTTTATAAAAAAAACTTAAAGAAGATACTCTTTTTTGGTTGTATTAAACCAATGCTAAATATTTAATTTTCAGGTCTGCAACAAAATCTTTAAAAGATATTAATAGTTGTACCTTTCATATTATTGTGAGAAATAGTAAATTTTTTTTTTAATGTTATAATCATATCTAATAAAATATATAATCTTCTAAAAAGTTACACTTCTACCCTGTTTCGCTACGTTTATGACTTATCTATGTGTCAGATTTAATATCTCACAAATGTACCTACGTTATGACATTCATTTTTTTCGATTCTTTTCCCAAACCATTTTTTCAGCCTGAGCTAATATCTGTGTGAGTTACAGACCCAACTTTTTAAAAGCGTAAACTTTTTCATTTTATCAATTGGTATACATTAAATTAATTAAATTAGCTTACTTAGTAATGGCATCGTAGAAAGTAAGGTATGGATCATTTGATTACATCAAACTACTTGTAAAGCAACATCAGTGTAACTCAAACAAGTAATGTCTGCAGTTTTTGGAAAATGCCTAAACTGCAGAGAAGAATACAATATCGTAAGTGTTGATAAATAAAGACCATTATAAAATAACGCGTCTAATTTTATCGTATGCCCTGAATAAATATGACATTCAAGAAGCAAAATTACTACTTATAAATAATTTTGAGTAGATCTGATCAAGAAAAACTGCATTTGATTCTCAATTCACATTTAGAATTTTGAAAGGATTTTCAAAATTGATATAGTCACAAAATGTTGTTTACTACGATGCAGGCTCAAAAAGTCTATAAAAGCTGGAGTGTGAAAACGACCCATGGTTTTTCGGAAGCAGCATAAATGAACATACAAAACACAGGAACATTTGAAAACAAGAAGAACAAGACGATAAGTGGTCTTTTATAGTTTCACGCTTTATAATATTCTAAAATTAACGTAAAACAGAGTTCCAGAACAAATAATTGCGGTGTTAAGAGAATTCATACACGAATTTATTCCGTAGTTGCATTCGTGTAATAATAAGCATAGTTTTAGAAAAATCTATATTTTCTACATAAAAGTTACATCTTTAAGAAGGGGAAAAGTTCCTAAAATATCTAAAAAAATTTTTTGTTCATTGACTTTTTCAATAGGATTTTATCTCAGCTTTCCAGTGCCATAATCAGAATTTTTAAAGGTTGATTTCATCGTGATATATAGCCTATTAAGTACCGATACTTTTATGATTATTTTAACAAAAATAAATAAAACGTCTCAAAGATAACATTGCCGATCTTTCATGAATTGTCTCAGAAACGGATCGTAACTATTGCTTCTTATTTTACACATAAAAACTAGCCTTTTTTGTATATAAAATTTTTTCTACGACCCCTTGAACGCTGTGTACATGCAAACGAAAAAGAAGGGTCGTTTTCGCAGTAAAAGGGCTGTATATTTGTGAAAAAAGCTCGTAGGACAATTTAAAAAAAAAAGGATTATAAGGTCTCGTCAAAACCTACAAATCCATTGGTTCAAAATGTTTCTACGACCCTTCAAACTAAAATGGCAAGAGAAATAGCGGAGATAAAAAAACAACATTTTTTATTGGTTAATTTTTAATAAAAATTGATGAATAAATAAATAAACCTAATAACAATTTATATAGCTTTAAAGAGCTAGTAAAGACCTTGCGAATGGCGGGTCCAAAAAGTTAATCCGACTTTTTTTAACTGAGCTACAAAACTTTGAAGTTTACTCATTTTTCGCTCAGGTATGGCAAAAATAATTGACGGGCAGTGTATATGGGTCAGATTCAGAATTTTATAAATAAACCTGCAGACGAGGTCCACGGATTTTCCTGGAATGTTGGTATGTTATAGTACATCATAAAAGGGTCCTAAAACCAAAATTTTAGACCCCCTCCCTCTTCCTACTCCCCACCCGCGCTATAAACGTCTATTTTCTATTTATATTTATTCTGAAGCTCTGAAGTAATTAAAAAATCTGAAAAAATTCATGGTACTTTTTAACAATCCAAACAACCTTGAATTTTTTCAGATTTTTTGAGTGCTTCAGGCCTTTAGAAAAAATCATTGAAAATTTGAATTATTTTATTTTCGGTGAAATGGTTCGATATACCAGACCGGAGTATTTTTTTTAATTTTGACATCCAAAAAATGATTCCTTGAATTTTTTCAGAATTTTTCATTCATGCCGATGAAGCCTAGAGCTGAAAAACTGCTTTTTTTCACGTAAATAATTTTTTTAGCGCGGTACGAAGCCTCAGAAAATCTGAAAAATATTTTTTCTTATTTTGTTTATCAAAATACATAATCTTAAATTTTTTCAGATTTTTTTATTGAAGGTAATAGCGTCTAGAGCCGAAAAACGCTATTTATAACAAAAAAGGTTCTTGGAACCCGATGGTTCCGGTAAAAAAAATCGAAAATATTTTTTTTAAATTCCTTGTCAAATTTTAATAAATTTTGACCATTTCAAGTTTTCGATTTAAGCTTCCTAGCTCATTCTAGAGCATAACAAAGGTTAATGCGAAATTCTGAAGACGATTACGTTATTTTTCAAATGTAAGTATGATGAGAATTTCGCATTAATTAATCTTTGTTATACTCTAGAATGAGCTTGGAAGCTTCAATCGAAAACTTGAAACTGTCAAAATTTATTAAAATTTGACAAGGAATTAAAAAAAATATTTTCAATTATTTTTACTGGAACCTTCGGGTTCTAAGAACCTTTTTTTGTTAAAAATAGCGTTTTTCGCCTCCAGACGCTATTACCTTCAATAAAAAAATCTGAAAAAATTTGAGATTATGTATTTTGATGAACAAAATGAGAAAAAAATTTTTCCAGATTTTCTGAGGCTTCGTACCGAGCTAAAAAAAATTATTTTCGTGAAAAAAGCAGTTTTTCAGCTCTAGGCTTCATCGGCATGAATGAAAAATTCTGAAAAAATTCAAGGATCATTTTTTGGGTGTCAAAATAAAAAAAAATTACTCCGGTCTGGTATATCGAACCATTTCACCGAAAATAAAATAATTCAAATTTTCAATGATTTTTTCTAAAGGCCTGAAGCACTCAAAAATTATGAAAAAATTCAAGGTTGTTTGGATTGTTAAAAAGTACCATGAATTTTTTCCGATTTTTTAATTACTTCAGAGCTTCAGAATAAATATAAATAGAAAATAGACGTTTATAGCAGGGGTGGAGAGTAGGAGGGGGGAGCGGGTCTAAAATTTTTGTTTTAGGACTCTTTTATGATGTACTATAACATACCAACATTTCAGGAAAATCCGTGGACCTCGTCCGCAGGTTTATGTAAAAAATTCTGAATCTGACCCATATATAATAAATTTATTTATTTTTTTTTTCTAAATCGATTATCCAGATTTTTTGGGGAGGCCAGAATTTTAGCGCGAGATTCATTTAACGCGTAATTTATAGATATCACTGTACTTTATATGTGTATATGACTATAAATAATAATACTGCATACTGTATGCGTATAAAAAAGATAAGTGATACATTTTGAGTGATTTTGTTTTTAATTGTAGATCCAGTGACAAATGTGTTATGAATATGAGTGAATAGGTGGAGTTTGAATGTGAGATTTTACACATTCACGTAAAAAGTTGATTTGAACATAATCAACTTACAAGGAGAGCTTTTCAGGTCCGGGTCACAGATCTTTACCAAACTTTTTCGGGGGTCTTCTGGTACTCAATACTGAAGCTCCCTGTGCTTA
>CACVKI010143825.1:0-65219 GCA_902732785.1 Trichogramma evanescens | reverse complement strand
TAGATGGTCCCAAAAATTCTGAAAAAATTCAAGCAGATTCTTTGAAAAATTTTAAAACTTTTCATCGTTGCATTTTTTCGTTTAAGTATTTCTATATCGATATAGAAAATAACAAAGATTTTTTTATAATGTGAAAAATCCTCTACAAAATGGGCCCTAAGGCCCATTGGATCAAACTAAGCACAGGGAGCTTCAGTATTGAGTACCAGAAGACCGCAAAAAAATTTTGGAGCAAATCCATGACCCGGACCTGAAAAGCTCTCCTTGTTAGATCTTTAAGTTTGTTGGAAAGGTGTCATCGGAAAAAGCTTTTGAATATTTTTAAATACCAGCTGATTACTCCCATGTCTCCAAAAGGCAAAAATATTGTTAGACCAGAATCTACGTCGAGGAATATGGCATCTCGTTAATTTTCAATACTGCTAAGAAAATTGCTGCATATTACACTCTCTCTGCGCCTGTGAATACCTGTCACCATGATGATATTTTTTTTCCTCTACTTTCTTCTTTCTTTTTTGCGCTCGCCGAGCCCCGCAGATATTTCGCTCGCCTCGCCGCCTCCATGGAAAATTCCGCGACGCAGCAGCGTACGCGAGACATTTAATGAAAGTTGATTATAATGAGGAGTATTACGAAAAATACCCGCTGAATGTATAATATACGCGAAAGAGAGAGAGAGAGAGAGAGAGAGAGAGGGGGTGTGTCGCGGCAGGGCTTATATAGTGCAGTGTGCATGGTGCAGCAGCAGCAGCACGCAGGGCAGTTCGCTTTTTCGCCCGGTGCCTGCGTGCACTGCTTGTAATAAATTGCTCTCATTCATTTTAGTCAGTTTTAATAATGCGCATTACTCGCGCGCTCGCGAGAGAGAGAAAGAGAGAGAGAAGCTGAAACAACAATCGGCCGGATGAATATTATGTATTCGCAGCTTCAATACTTGTTACGTATTATAATGCGTGCGCAGAAGGCTCGAATGAATTAGCATTGTTATTGTTATTGTTATTATTCGTATTTGCGACTCGATGCTTCGAACGAATTTATACCACTCACGCGAGCATTTAAAAATGATATTAAAGAATAAAAAACTAAATAATAGTGAACCCGATAGTTTCAAACACGCGCTACGCGCATCTTTCATTCAATAAGATATAACTAATTTTGCTCTGATAGTTACTTAAAGTCTCTGCGAAAGATATATCCAAGTTTTGTGAGTCGAGCTCATTTAATCGAGTTTAGTATTTGTTTGATGAACTCGAATTTGCTTCAATGAATTTATTAACGCGCCCGCGCGAACGTACGTCTATACAATATATAGAATGCACTCGCGCGGCGCGGCGTGATAAAAGCCGGACTTTATTTGCCCGACGCACGAACAATCCTATATCGTTAGCGCGTCCATTTAAAATTAGCACCCCATTGCCAGAAACTTACTCTAATCCTATGACTTTTCTTTTGTTTCAGGTAAGCTAAATCAACTTGGTGTGTTGTTTTGTACTTCTTCTCTACTTCGCGCGCACAAGCAGTAAGTGCTAAAAACTATAAGGATTAAATTGTTCAAATCTAATCGATGCGCCGCGGCACAAGTAAGTGCACGGCACAGCAGCAGTAGCGAGCTCGCCTGCTACTATACTTCTTGCTGCTCTTCTCGTCGAATACGTTATATAGGTATAACCCGCGAAAACACGATTAATGCGCTCGCGCGCGCTCTACACACGATTTTCGTCATTAATCCCATTAACGCCCCCGCGCCCCGTCGCCCCGCTTCTATGCGTTAACACACACACAGAGGTGAATCTCGTTCGCGTTTATAAAGTCAATTACTCGGCTCGGTGGTGTAGGACATGTGTTCAGTCAAATTGAATTCCCCCGAATATATATATACCAATGAAAGTTTTGTTTAATCCAGCTAAAAAGATTTCGGTCCCCTCCCCCTCGCGTGTAATTCGTGTCAAAATACACATAGCCTCTGAGGGCGCACTCGAGGGAGAGGGTGTACTTGATCGAATAATTTGTTTTAATCATTATCATTTACATACTCGTGTTTGCATTTCGCGTAAATCGCCGGATCATTCGAAAGCGCGTCGACGCGACGTTGTTAATCATCTGTGGAAACTTCGGTACATATACTTTATCGTGGCGCGAAGGACCGATAATGATAAACGATTTTAAAAAGTGATATAAATCGCATTCTCGAGCCACGACCGAGCGCGCGACGCAATTCCAATAACATGGTAAAGTACAGCGTAATTAGTTGGAATTATCTCTCATATTTTTGCGCGAAATTTTCGGAAGCGATCGTATACTATACACAGCTTACACATTTTACAGCTTACACGGGAAAAAGCTATATTGCCGCCCGGCGCAGGAAAATTCGAAAAGCCAAAAACTGACTTGGAACGATAAGGGTACGGGAAGGGGGGCAAATGGATCTGTCGCTGGCACATGCCGCGCGCAACGTCGCGGCACATATCAATCACTCTCGAGCTCGAGCCGCACATGCGTGTCACGCGTTTTATATACAGTAGTGTCGCGTATCGCAAAAAAGCCGCGTCAATCGAGTATGTGTGTGTGTATCCCGTATCAGGGATTGCCTCCATACGCACGCGCACGAACGGCAATAATCAAATTCCAGTTGAAAATTCCCGCGCTTCATCATTCTTTCGGTTAATTCGAGTTTGTTTGTAGCGATATAACAAGCTGCTGCTCGACGCAGTAGCCTATGCTCCAACCGCTCAAAGCAATCCTCCGACGGTGGTAGAAAAGCACAGAGACGAAAGAGAAAGAGAGAAACAGTCATCATCAACCCCTTTTACGTTTTCTATGTATATATTATGCACCACTGTGTGTATGTGTGTAGCATTGTCGGCTTAATACGTATTCTCTGTTGTGCATCGGGCCAAAGCCAGGCGATCCGTGCGAGCGCGCGGAATTTGACAGTTGATACGAAAAAGGGGCGCGCGAGTATAGCTGGTTGACAGGCTGATGCTGCCGCCGCCGCCGCCGCTGTTGCTGCCTGCACGATGCTTTTTCAATTACGACTCCTACAAGCTCCGATGCTACAAGCGTGCAAGTGGATAGTAGTCTGCGCGTGTGCGAGTGTGTGTGTGTGTGTGTGTGTGTGCGTGTGCGTGTGTTATACGACGCTGCAAAGGGGCTGCTGTCAATTTGTAACGCTTGCCATTTGGGAAATTATGAGAATTTCACTTTTGGTTTTTTTTGTATGTGAAACTTCTTACGAGATAGTTTTTTAGAAGACTAGTTTGTTAAAAACGAACGGATGAGAATAGAAGTATTCTTTATTGGGTAGAGTCTTTCGCGCGCCATGGTCATGAGCTTTTTGATTCCGTCAATAGATGGAGCATTTCAAACTCGCAAGTAAAAACCTACAAATTTTAGGATAAAAGGTGACGCTCGTGCTAAAACCGACACCTGCCAATATCTGTTAAATTTTACATAAAACAGCTTTGGTGCCAAATAGTACGCTCATGTTTATAAGGCAGAGTTAAACTTTTAAACCGTGTGTTTCTCACTTTTTCTGCAAATTCACGACTAAGTTTATCATATTGCCACACAATTTAATTTACCACAAATACCTGTCGTAAATCTGGGGGCCTAACCATGCCAGTATCGCTCATGCCTATTATTTTAAGAATTTTTAAGGTCGTGTCATATACACTACCCCAACCAATAATTCTATAAACAGCTACATTATGGAATAGGCCATAATATATCTGCAACAAATGTCTCCTAGATATCACGAGTGAATTCCAGAGCATCATAATCGTGACACCTGTAGAGACTCGACACTTTAAAAGTACATTCCTTATTAAGTCGTAAAGCAACTCTTATAACTTTCGGCATTCCAAATTGGTCAGTTGAAAAATCAGAATTCAAACTGTCCTTAACATACATCACGACGCCATCAGACCTGTTTATTCGACTCTGATTCTCGGATCGATTGTACCCACGCAGCTCAACAAACATCAAATGGTCCTTCAGCCAGACTCCCAAGAATTTTATTTCATTAGATTTACGTCTAAAAATACAATTTAATATAATAAATAATATTATAAGCCCTGTCGTGAGAATATATTTTTATCTTTTAAAAGATGACGGTTTATCGATAAATCTATTGATTCATGAATAATTTTTACCTTACTCATTGAATCACCGAATATATCTGTGAATTATCTGTGCATACTGTAGTAGAGACGATCGTTTGATCGCCGAACGCCCGTATTTTACGCTGGATAATTATACCAGTTCGCGGCAGTAGATTCAGCTGAGATATATAAGCGATCCTCTACTGCAGGCGAATGTATAAGGCGAATGTATATAGGATAGGTAGTGTCGTGCACGTCGCGTCGGTGTAATTTGATGTAACGGCGCACACGAACTTGGGCAAAGACAGTTTTCGCGTAATTAAGTGGCTTGTAAGTCAACCAGCTGCTCGCACGCGCTAGAGAGACGAGGTACATTTCACCTAAGTTACTCCGCGAGCGAGGGCATGTAACTCCACTGTCGGTGCAGTTGGCCCCTAACGCGCGTAACGTCGAAAACTATATGAAAACTCGTGTCGAGGATAACGCATAGGTATGCCGAGAGATAAATTAATTTTTCGCCGAGTGTACGCGCCTCCCTGGTATAATTGTAAAAAACGCCCAACTCTGGTACACTTTGGGGGTGCGCGGCATTCGGGGGATCGAATGAAAATTGGCGTGCGCAGCTGTCTATATGGTTCGAATGTGGGTCAAATCAAATTCCAATGGACTAATCAATGTTTGAAGGGCTACGCCACGGAAAGAGAGCCGTCAAGTGCTTGGCACGCATATATCCGCGTTTTAATGAACACTTTTGCACGCTTTCCGATACAAATATATATTACATTTGGATGATATGAAAAAAACAATAAAAAAGTTGTTAGACCGGTGTGCCGCACTCGGGTTTCTTTTATCGCGTATACGTTCGGAGCACTGCTCCAGAAGGTTATTGAAAGTCGAGCAAAAGGCCCATTGGCATGACGCGTGCAGCAGCACACGAATACCAATATAAATTTGCTCGGCAATTTGTTTATAACGAAATTAATTGCAGCTTCGTTATTTACACGCACTCGTACGTACGCGCAGCAAACGCTATATATATTAAACGCGTGTATCGAGCTGGTGGCGTGATTTGTTCCAGCCGGTTTGACCGCAGCCTCTTGTCCCCTATATATATGACGCTTAAATATAAAACACGAAACGTATAGTGCTTTAATACTCCCCAGCATCACATTCGATACAAACGTCGCGAGTTGCACTTCTGTAGCCGTTTTTACAGCGGCGTTTTAATATTTATTTATAGAAAATCAGTGGAAATAAGCGTGTTCCTTTTGGCTGCTCGCGTATTCCCCGCTGCAGTAGCAGCAGCAGAAGCAATAAGCCGGCCGACAATGAACGGAAAGGTACGTGCTGCCGCGCCTTCGCGCGCGGACTATAGCCAGGCGGTGGCGGCGGCGGCGGCATATTAAATCGCTGCTGCTGTATAGAACTGCACTGCACCGTATATATACGCTGGCTCGCTCGCTCGCTCGCCGGCTTGCATTGACACGTGTTCGTTTAATTGAAAACAGAACGCGTTTCGCGTCTCTACCTACCTATAAACGCGCTCCTCTGCAGTGTGTGTGTGCGCGCGCGCTATAATATGCGAAAGTGCAGAGCAGCCCCAGTAACCCGAGTATCCATGCAGTTTATAAACTTTGGTGTTGTGCTGCGCGAATTTGGGAAATTCGAGTTAAGTGTACTTAAACGCGTTCGAGGGAGGACGTTTTCGGTACGGCACACATATATACACGCAGTCCGTGCATGCACACATAAGTATGTGTGCAAGCGCGCGTGTACGCACATAGCCAAATGCTTTAATGTTTTTGTCTGACGTATTCCGACAACGTAGTGCGCGAGCCTTTCAAGCCTTTAATTAGTTAGTCCCCCCCGCCATCCCTCCCTCCTTCGAATGATCATTATCGAGTCTCTCGACGAGCAGCTCGACTCGAGCATTTTAATTAACAACGTTGCCGATTATAGCTATCACGCGTACGTTTTCGAAAAACTTTTAATATCATTTTCATCTCGCCTTTTATTTTTAAATTATTTCGAAAAAATCGTCTCGGCTCGTATCCTCGCTCGCCTTGCCATTTGATTCGAGCTGGAAACTCCACGAGAGACTCCTGTCCCTTCTCTTCATTCAATTATGCGTCGAAAGCTAAACCTATTAAAAAAATTTCCACGGAGCAGAAGAGACTCTCGAGTTCTTAATACATATAAAGCTGCTATATATCTGCGAAGCCTGCGAATGCATTTTTCCAAAATAGCGTGCACTCTGCAAAACTGCTCATTACAGTCTCTCTCTCTCTCTTTCTCTTCTTTGTCTCTCTCCTTCTCTCTTCGTCTGTATATATGTTTAAATTAAAAGAGCAGACATATCTATATTGAGCTGTATACATGAATATGTATACAGCTCAGGAAAAGTTGCAGGTGTGCATGCGTGTATGGCGCGAGATTAAAAGGGCAGAGAGAGAGAAAGAGAGAGCCACCGCCGCGGGTATTGCACGTCGAGCTGGTATTTAGACTGGTGGAAAAGCGACGCCGAGAGAGAAAGAGAGAGAGAGAGAGAGAGGACGACGCGGGCACACGTATATACACTGCACAACGCAGTTCCTTTTTTATTCTGTCTCTCTCTCTATCTCGCTCCTTTCTCCATTTAAGACCTAGGGGATTTGAAGTGCGAGTGAGAGTAGGATGCAGCAGCCACACGCACACATACACACACTCACCCTGCTGTATGCGCGTGCTCGGAAAGATGAAATATTTAATTTTACTCTGCGTGCCGGAGCTTTGTTTTTAGTTTTTCCGCAGCAGCCCGTCCGCCCGTGGATTTGTTGTCGTCGTCGTTGCCGTTGCTGCTATTCCCCGGCTTCTCCATCGCGTGTGTGTGCATGTGCGTGTGAGCAAAAGGGATTTTCGTCTTATATAATGCATAATGAGTATATAACATGGTTACACTTCGTGGCTCTCTAATTTTTTTATTTAATTGTTTTTCTTTTTTTTTTTGTCGTTGCTCTGCTCCCCGACGACCCCTGCATAGTAGTAGTAGTAGCAGTACCCTGCCATGCTTTATTCTCTTTCCAACTGTACACAGCCGCGCAGCACTGCCTCGCATAATACGCGCGTACGCATGAAAAGTATTATGTATGCGTATATCGCGAGCCGAGAGAGAGAGAGAGAGATTATGCACTCGCATGTATATAACGCATATAGCTGAAAGTTGAATTATATTTTTGGGTATAAATGCGCGAGTGTAAATTCGTTAAGTGAAAAAATCCAACTGCAAACGAGCTCGGTATGAATATGCGCGCACTGCAGACTGCGTATACGTACCTCGATGCATGTATAAACTATTAGCGGCAGAAGCACGGCGAAACAGATCGTTCGGCGCGCACGCGCGCTCTTAATTGACAACGAGCGAATAATCTATGAATCTGCTCGCAGGCATGTAATTACGACTAATTTCCATTGTAAGAGATTATCGCGTATACTCGTGCATGCAGCTCGAGCTCCGAGGCGACTGTGTAAACCTCCTGCTACCACCCCCTTTTATACCCCCACCAACGCGCATACAAACGTGCATAGCATTACATACATACGTACACGCGAAGAAGCAAAAGCTTGCCGCCGCGCAAAAGCGAAGGATTGATTGGTGCACTACTGCCTCGGTTATGCTATCCTGGTTTATTTGCTTGTGCTGTATACAAACAAATACGAGGCGCGCGAGATACGAGGCCTCTCCCTCTCTCTCTAATGCATACTTTCGGGTAAAAGCTATTATTCGACTTTCGCGAGCCCATAAAGTGGAAGTAATTTGACGCGCTCATCTCATACGGCAGCAGCAGCAGCAACAGCAGCTTTCACAGTGCTCAGCTCGGCATTGGAAAAAGAAAGAACAGATCCGCGAGCTTGCGCCGCTTATTCGGCTGTATTTGCATTATGTATAGAGCTATGCTTTCGTGCGTGCGCGGTGGCTCATACTCTACACCCATATTATATATTATAGAAGCTTAAAATTCGAATGATGAAAAAGAGGCCATGAAATCGTTATGGTATTTAAGTATGCAATTCACGAGGTATCAAGAGTTGAGTAAGAGATAAATCTATACATGAGTATATATGCAGCATTATGTTTATGAGAAGAAAAACGTCGTGCATATTCCGCGATTCACTTTGAAAAAGTACACTATACGTAAAGCGATTCGTTTCCCAGCAGAAAACGTAAACAGAGCGAATCGGCATCGATAGTCGAGTCAATGGCTCTCTGTGACTGGCCGACGCTCGACGTGCCGGCTACTGCACGTCTGCGTAGCGCCGTGTACGGTGTAACTCTGTCTTTGTCGCGCTCACTTGTCTAGCTTATGCTGTGCGTGTGCTGTACTGTTCGGGCGAGCTGCTCAGTCCTACTCGACAGCACAGATCCCGCGCGACTATCTTGTTCCTCTCAGTGTACACGTTAAGACGCCGCAGCGTAAACAACAAAGGAAGACTGCATCGAGCATCGAGTGTTTGTGTGTGTATGTGTAGAAAAATGGCTCAAGTTGACCATGACTGTTTGAACAAATTGAGGAGTGAACATGAAAGGGTTAATAATTTGGAGATCGAAGAAAAGAATCACGAATTTCTCCGTAACCTTTATCCCTTCATCAGGAATTATCGGGGTCAACTTCCCAATCTCCGAGACATTTTTCGGCCCGAAGCAATCGATTGGCTTCTCACGGAGTGTGTGAACGATTGCAATAAAAATTGGACTAATCCAAAACCATTCGTCGATTTTGTAATCGCAAGCGGCTACAAGGACGAGACCAAAGTCGATAAAGACGGCAAGCCTATGTTGCGTCGCACCACTGCAGTGCATCGTGCGAAATTTCCTAGCGCCAGAGTCGTACCTAATCTTTTTGAAATATACGACAGGTTCGATTTGAACTACATCAACGAGTCCGGCCGTACGCATTTTCACGTGGCCTGCAGCTATGGCTGTGACGACGCCATCGAAAAATTTCTCGAGAACGGGGTGGATCCCAATTGCCACGTGGAAAAAACAGGTGATTCACCGCTGCACTTGGTT
This sequence comes from Trichogramma evanescens, assembly GCA_902732785.1. Classification (NCBI taxonomy): domain Eukaryota; kingdom Metazoa; phylum Arthropoda; class Insecta; order Hymenoptera; family Trichogrammatidae; genus Trichogramma; species Trichogramma evanescens. Next base: position 56,072 of record CACVKI010143825.1, on the reverse strand, counting down.
CTGTTGGGACCTCTTTACCACAATACAAATAAGATTTGCCGAATACTGCTAGAAAATGGCGTGGATCCGAATTCTGCCAATGCGAAGGGATTGACTCCTCTGCACAGTATAAGCTTGTGTTTTGACAATGACGGCTTGGTTAACATGTTGTTCGAGATCAGCGAGGCTAATCATCAAACCCTGCAGATAGATGCTCGCGACAATTCGGGTAATACACCATTGCACATGGCCGTGGAATGTGACGAAGATGACGTGGTCGAATTTCTTTTGAGAAGAGGCGCAGATCCAAATTTAGCCAATGGAAAAGGATTTACATCATTGCACTTGATTTGCGAGAAAGACGCTTGTTGCGATGATGATGACTTGGCGGAGATGTTCTTCAATGTTTGCGACGAAAATCATCAGCTAGTGCAAGTCGATGCCCTTGACAAATTGGGTAGGACACCGCTGCAATGGGCCGTAGCGAATCTTTTGCCGAATGCTGTCAAGTTAGTCTTGGAACGTGGTGCTGATTTGTCTAGATTTGTTTTCCCAATTTTAAATGACCTTGACGAGATGGCGAAAGATATGTTAGATGAACAACCGCTAAATTGTAAATTGGGTCTAGCATCTCGCGCGATGATCGTCGTCGAACATCTTGAGAAAGGAGGATACAATTTGAACCGAAGCGACGCCCTGAAGATTATGACACTTTTCGCCAAGCACGAATTGTTCGATAAGTCATCGAATGATGTTGAATGTTGGTATGACGGTGAAGAGAATGAGAGCAAAGCGAAAAAAATAATCATGAATCCGAGTTTGTTGTCGCTATACGACTTGACCCAATTAAAAGCTCACGAAGCGTCGAAACAAATCGCACTTGCGGACTACTACCATTTTGCTATATATACGTCTGAGTATTGGTGTTTCTCTGAATCACAAGTCAAGGCTTTGACTGATTATCTGTGCGAGAAAGTATCGAGAGGATTTTTCCGGCGCTGGGCACTGGATGCTTTTTTGGAGCTGACACGCTATCGGTTGCCGGTACTTTGCTGTGAAATGATCATCGAGCAGCTATTCAACCAAGATTTATGGCGCATTTGCTCAGCAGCTACAGATCGAAGCTCATGATGTTGATGAGCATATTTCTAGTATTTTTTAATGTCTGATGTCATTGATTAATGTTGCATATTTTACATATCATTCAAATGAATACATTTTTTAAAATAAAGTTATTTATTTACTTCGATTTTTTTGTTTTAATTTTATTTGAAAAATTTTATGAAATGAATTGAAAAAATTTTGATTTTAAGGAGTATGTAAAGCCTTTAAAAGCAAAGAGTATAGTCAAAAATAGTCAGCCAGGCACACGCCTTCTATCGAATATGCACGTAAAAGCGTAGATCGCCTCTACGTGTTTCAAGGATAGAGAAATTCCGACGCGAGCAGAGGTGGAGTGTATGCATGGAGCCTAGCCTGCAGGATTATGCTGCATCGAGCACGTTTACAGAAATTCCAACAAATTACGCGTTGCTGCTGCTGCTGTATGACATATATACCGCGGGGGCGCGCATCGAAGGTAAACGTCAGGTTTAGGGCGCGCACGATCGTATTTAGGCCTTATATACAGCAGCAGCGCAAAGAGCGAAAGGGAGAGAGAGAGAGAGAGAGAGAGAGAGAGAGAGAGAGAGAGAGAGAGTGAGATAGGTAGTGCGGATGCTGGGCTTGGATGAGCTGCGGAAGCCCGAAATTTCCATAATTCTCGCGTCCAGGCAAGAAAGGCCTCCTCCCTCTCCCTCTCTCACTCGCTGCCTCCCGAAATTCCCCGAGCTGAATTTTGATCGTGCAACGTCGGCGAGTAGTAGTGTGTCCGAGCTTGCAAATGGTTAAAGCTCACGAATATGAGGCAGAGCCGTATGCATATACGTCTGTGTACGTATAACGCATATCGTCGAGTTCAACAGCTCACACACTCACACCCACGTATATATGTGTGTGTACACCCGATTATGCACTACTTGCCCCGCGGAAGGCGAGGGGGAAGGAGGGGATCAGAGGCGCGCGCCGAGTAATGCAAGCCGCTGTTTCTCGCGCTCGTCTTTCGGGCGCGCTCGTTGTTCGAGAGCAATGCACACATATATATATATATACGCGCTATATATACCGTCGGCTTGGCCACCGATGCATGTGTTATAGAGCGCACAGCGGTAGCAGCAGCAGGCGTATCCTTTGCATAAATCGCTTTGTTTGTTGTTACAGCTGAAAGCATCCGGAGGTGCACATAGGGCTAGGCGGCAGCGGCGGCGGCGGCGCTCGAGCTGCTGGCCGATTTGTTTGACCAAAGTTTCTGTATGCGAGCGAGAGAGAAGAGAAGAGAAGAGAAGAGAGGACTCGCGCGGAGTTGTGCATATTCGGAGGACTATGGGAGGAGTAGGAGGAGGAGGAGCAGCAGGTCAAGGGAGTAAAGCGAGCGACGCGCACGTGCTTGTATATAGCCTGCGTACGTTTAGAGTTGATAATTCGACGAAAATGCTTACGGGGCTGGAAACGTGTGACCGATTTCACACGCGCTCGATTCCTGCCGAGCACACATTCTGCACATTATTACATTATGTATGGCGGCGTACGCATGCATACTCGGCTGGACAAATCTCTGAGATATGCTGCATTACGAATCGTGTAATCTCGACGAGAGAGAGAGAGAGAGAGAGTGCGAGGGCATGACGTTCGAATTACAAACCTGGAAATGTTTGTTTTTTTTTTAATACGTGTTAAGCAATTCGTTCAGGCGCGCGTGTCGAAGAAATTTCCAGCGCGCTGCACGACTTGCACGACAGTGTACTAGCAGCAGCACGGCTTTTCCTCTTTTTTAATTTAGCTTCTTCTCGTTCGCCTCTTCTCATGCCTATACTTCGCTCTTTTTCTCTGTGTGCAGCTTCTTTTTCTTCTCTACCTCTTCGCAAGTAGATTCAAAAAATCGCGCGAGCGGGCGCTCGAAAAAAGAAGAAAATGAAGGCAAAAAAAGGAAGAAAAAAAAAGAAATCCCTGCGCGTTATATATGAGTAAAGGCGGTAATTCGAGGGGTGCGAGTGCAAATGCGCGTCATTGGCAACTTGCCATTCGCGTGCAACTCCAACAAACTGCTGCCACTGCTGCTGCTACTGCTGCTGTTTCACCTCGTGCGCCACTCGCTCTTTCTCTCTCGCCCTCTGTATACATACTCTGTATACTCATACACGCGTCGGGCTCCTTGCTTTTTATTCCTCTGTATACTTTTGCGCTTTTGCGAGTGCACAATTTCTTTCGCACTTGGAAATTTCGCAGCTCTTTCAACCGCGCGCGGCGCCTTTCCCGTATTTATTTTGAATAATAGTCTGATTTGGCTTCGTGTGTATATATAAGTATGCTGTTTGCGTGACTTTCTCGATGCATAATTAACTCGCGGGGAGCGAGCGAGCTGCGCGTGAGACGTTTTCATCAACGGCATAATAACACCCGAGAACTTTTTTCGAGATTTTAAGAAAATTTATATTGCCCTTTGGAGTAAGGGAAAAAAAGCTCACGCTCGAGGAGCGCACGTGGCTCGACACACACAACGCAAGCTCGAGTTCAGCGTGGCGACGACGGCGGCGATTTTTCATCTTTATTTTGATCGCGTAATAGAGCCTTGAAAATTTGATAGCGCAAACGTGACGAGCCCGCTGGAGCTCGCAAATCTTGTTTCTTGTTATGCGTGTCGCATGGCACAGACACACACACACGCACATACACACCGGCCGTGAACAAACTATCAAAGCCTCGTAGCTGCAGCGCACGAAGCTACCGGCGCGTCGATTCTCTTTTTCTTCTTTGCCTTTGGCGTTTGTTTTAGCACGCGCACGTGCGAATTCCTTTAAATTAATTTTGCGAAAAAAGAGGATAGAAAAATCCTATCCTCATTTTTCATTCACGACTCGTGCCAACGTACACCTTAACTTGTCGATAAATTAAAGAGTATAATACGCGAGCTCGCCAGGCGTTATTCGAGCGTAATATTCATACTCGAGGGATCGCTCGTGACCATATAATTGCGATGCATTTGATCTGCTTTTTAATTTCGCCCTCACCTGTAATAATACCTTCGCATCCGGTGCACGAATCGAATGTTATATAGCTCTCGGGGTCGGCACTGCGCGCTGCACGTCGTGCATATCTATATACTCTATAGTACGCTGCGTGTATACAGCACGTATATATGCAAAAAAGCTCGCAAAGGCTGGGTATTTATAGATTCCTCTTCGCCAACTTTTTCATCCCGCTCGAATGAGCTTTCTTTTCTCGCGCTCGTTCTCTTCTTTCTTTTCCTTATACTCTCGGCACGCCGCGGCGCGCGCGCGACTCGTTCTCTCGCCTGCTTTATGCGCCCGCGTATACATTCAATATCTGCGGAGGAGCCGAATAACTAATTTCCGATGCTGCGGAATGAAAACGTGCGGCGACTGTGGCTGCAGGCCACAGGCTCACGCCATTCTTAAACATTATGAATGCGGGGTGGGCGTCGATACTCAGCCTGTTGATGTATATCAATAAAGGTATCATATTAGAATATTAATACGGAAAAAATAGATCTGTTGATCTTATTTACATAAATTAATATTAGTAATAAAGTGATTGTCATTAATATATTATTCTATTTGTCGAAAAAATTTATTGATTACATTACCCTGTATCCACAAGAAGAAAGTTAGTGTATGTGATTGAAGAGAAAAATTATTATATATATGTACCCAAAAATGTTTTGGCCACTTGCGAATTTATAATACTCCATCTGTTGATGAAATCAATAAGCTCACAAACAAATATGACAAGAGACATCGATTTACTCGACCCTTCAAAGACGATACAAAGTCATGAGCACCAAACATGCATCCTATCATATAGTAGAAGTTAGCGAGCAGGTCACTGTCCAAAGCTTATCTCGATACGTGAAAGGCTGTGGTGCTGAAGAATTCATGTTCCTATACTATTATCATGCTCTATCATTTGCTTAATAATTTTTCATGAACCAGTCCTTCCACTTGATATTCCATAAAAAGTTTTACATAGAAAAACGATGAAAAATCATACATTTGATAACAACTAATACACACGCACAGTATTTAGCAAATCAAAAATAAATCTGTCTCTGAACAACTATTTGCTCTACAGTCGAACTGCGTTTCTTGCTCCTCGGTACATATGGCAATTGCTCTCATATCAATTCCGAGTACCGATCGCACTCGTGCACGTTGAATTTATTTTCCGGGCTCGGCATGCGTCGATTGAAATTTAGCCTGCGGAAAATTCACCAGCTCTCGAGCTCCAGCTCTTTCTCGCGACGATCTCCAGGGTATTCGAGCGCGCGTGGATTTTCTCGCTGCGGGTACAGTGCAAAGTATTATGCGGCTTTGGGATTGAAAAAAACCAAGATATCTGCCTGCGTGATATGCGACGACGGTATGCTTTTTGCCAAGTCTATGATGATAAAAATGGCATGCATATTACTCGCGATGGCTCGAGGTGTGGTGTACACTCGTAGACGAACGGAATGCTGCTTTATTGAATTATTTTTAACTTTAATAAACTTTGCTCAGACGATAGGAGTGATTCATTTTAAATCATCCTGCTGTCACAATGACATAATAGTAGTCAAATATTCTTTGTATAATTCTTTATAAGGAAAATTTTATAATTTTCTTATATATTTTTATTGTATATTTGTAATATTTTAGTAAATTTAGAATTTTTGGAGCATTTAATTGGTTCCAGCTTTGATGTGTGAATAAAAAGTGCCCTTCACCAATTGCCCGGCTAGCTCAGTCGGTAGAGCATGAGACTCTTAATCTCAGGGTCGTGGGTTCGAGCCCCACGTTGGGCGTTTTTTTTTGGAGTTTGACGAGAAGTGAAAGTCACGGCTCGCTCCAATTTAAAAAAAAACTCACGTCTTTGTACGTGTGACGATTGAAACACAATAAAGCGCCCCCTTCCACAGGCCCGGCTAGCTCAGTCGGTAGAGCATGAGACTCTTAATCTCAGGGTCGTGGGTTCGAGCCCCACGTTGGGCGTTTTTTTTTCGTTTTGGAAAAATAAGAATTGCAACTCATTCTCCAACTCAATAAATGGACGGGGGTAACCAGTAGGTAGACTTATAACAATTATTTTAATTTATTCAATGATTTTAACTATTCTATTAATTCAAGAAATCTTATTATAAGAAATCTCATTGAATATTATATAATAATCGTCTTGATTATACAATAAGATTCTCACCGTCGTAGTCTGTTACCGTCGCTCGAACGAGTCAGTTGTTGTTGCTCCGATACGAGTTCACCATAATTTGTCATTTTTTGATATTCAAACAATGCACTGAAGTGAGCAAAAATGATGCACCGAGACGCTCGTGCTTTTAATCGAGAGTTGCTTACTCGCTCACGCTAGAGCTTAAAGCCATCAAAAGTCAGTCGAAGAAACCGTATTGAGACTAGGAAAATCGCCTCTTCGCCTCCTTCTATTCATTATATTTCAAGTTTCGCTCGCTCGCAACGCAATACACGCACCGGTGGCTCGAAATTAAATTTTCTACGCACAAGCCGCGTACGAGGGAAGTATATACGTATGTAATTTTGCCCGCTGCAACGAGCCAATTTTTCGAGAGTAACCGCAGCAGTAGTAGCAACAGCAGCAGCAGCACATATATAGCCACCCACGCACCTCATATTTCCAACAATAAGCGTTGTCGGCTATCGTTACGTACGTCTGCGCTCGATATATCTTTTCGAGCGTGTACTATATACTGGTAGGTACGTATATAGCGCGTGGGCGAGCGAGCGCGTGCTTGGTCGGTCCAGGTCTCGCGTGAGAGAACATTGCCGGTTTTTTTTACTACTGCTGCTGCTGCTGCTAGACACAATATATATATCGTACGTATATCTGTGTGTGTGTACGGTATATTTGAAAAAAGACAAGTGCATACACAGACAAAAGGGCTGAAGCTGGGCTCGAGCTGGCGGCACAAATAGACTTTCGCGCGTAGCGCGGTATAATACATTTTGGTCGTTAAATTAATCCATCGAACGAGAGTTAACTCTGCGCTGCTATATTTTTTTCTCTCTCTCTCTCTCTCGCTGTCTCTGCCTCTCTCGCTTTTCTTTTTTACACGACGCGCAGACAACAGTGCATCGAGGCCTCTCTCTCTATCGCGCGCGCTGCAAAGTATACAGGGACGAAATATATTTCATCGACACACCAATGGGTACAGCTGCGCAATTTTATTCGACGATTGTTTCTCCTAGTGCTGCTGGCTACTACTGTGCCTCAGCACAAGCGCGCCCGTGCGCCAATGCTGCTGCTTTTGCTGCTGCAGTAGCAGCCACAGAAGTGTAAACCTTTTGTTTCGCTCGCCTCGATCAATCTGCAGCGCCGTGCGCCAATTTCGATTGACTTCCACCTATACCTACTGTTTTTCTTTTCTTCTCTTTTTTTTTTCTTTGCTTTGCAGCAGCCGCCGCCGCCACCACCACCTCGACTGTAGACCCCACTCGACGAGAGGTTTGAATTTATACCAATTCATATATAATGGGTCGAGCGAATACATTTCGGCCGGGAATGGAAATTTCGGCGAGGTAAAAATTGGCCCCGCAATGCACACTCGTCCGCGCGATTAATGAAAAGAAGAAAGTAGGCTGCTGGTATACGTGCCGATAAGATTAATGAGTTTCTACGTACACACATACTTCTGTGTGCGAGTATAGCGTGCATATAACGCAGGCTCTCTAATTCCCAACCCGCAGCGCACTGACCAATAAGATTTTTAAATTGATATCGAATGGATATTTAATTGTTTCTGTAATACATTATTCGCGCAATTTTTTGCTCGCACTTGTCGGCCCGCGTGCGAAGTTATACGTATACGACTTTTTGCCGCGCGCGATCAATTTGGCACCAATTTATTACCGGATGCCCGTGCTTAATGCTTATATACGCAGGACGTATTATATCATATATATATTGTATACAACGTAATACATATGATACAAATATAAAATGCGAAGGTTCGTTTATATCCTCGCTCATGGCCGCAATTGATTATCATTTTCAATTATAACCCGGTGTATTCGACTTTTTGTCTCGCCTCTACTGCGGCTTTTTCCGCACACTTTTTTTTTCATTTGTTATTTTCGTTCCCGAGTGCCATTACTAAAAGTGATTTAATTGCATATTATGCAGCTTAAATGCTTCGATATACTCGTGAATCCATTAGTTCGCCGTATATTTTCGATTATATACCCGTCGCAGCTATAATATGCTATTAAATTTTTGGCTATAGCTATAAATTAGATCCTCCTCGCTCATCAGTCACGAAAATTGAAAAAAACGTAATACCCCAGCACGTGATAATTTTCGCGCAAGCTCGAAAAATAAAAAAACAATCACTCGAACCTCCGAATTATTGTGCACATGTCACATCAAAGTTTATCGCTGGAAAATATATATTCAACAAGATAGTTGGCACATATAGAAGTGAGACGGTGGAAGAGGCTTGATAGCTCCGAATAAGTCTCTTGAATATTATACTCGCGTTCATAAGGAGTTTCGTTTCTTGCTATGTATGTGAGCGCGTACGACTCATCGTCGTTGTCGTCGTCGTCGTCGTCTTTGGATTCAAAGCTTGCGGCAAGTTGCCTATATACATTGCGTACACGACCATGCCTATAGCTGATGCTGCTGCTTCTACTACTACTGCTGCTGCTGCTTCAAGGAATTATGCAGCATTTAATTAGAACATTGCGTGTGCCCGACTTGCGCCGCGAGGAAGTAAACGAGAAGGATGGAATAATTAAAAGCTCCGCGTGAGAGACTGGAAGAAGCATAACGTTAACATTTCGTGCAATTAAACTGGTGGTAAAGTTCCTCTAAATGAGTTCGTTTCTTCTTTTTTCTCTCTCTCTTTCTTCAGACCCCCTCTTCTCTCTTTTGTCGTACGCGGCAATTCGTATAGGCTTAGTTTTTATTTTCAGTTTTACTCAAAAGTATACGCATACACGCGCGTACGTTACAGAATCCCAAACGTGCGGTGCGAACTTGCTCCTTCGCGCGGACTTATTATCCTAATTAGTTGGACAAATATTAATACACGAATCCAAGTGCGTGACAACTATATATGCGCAAGAAGCGCCGAGTTGAATCGCCCCGTGGAATAAGAGTATAAACCGGGCTCGCCACACCATTCCGCGCGCGTCATGACTACGGGCTATGCACGATACACTTGCGTACGCTTACAATTGCTTCCGTATTCTCCGAGTTTAACTGCTTGTGAAATTGTCCCCACGCGTCGCCTGTGCACACTGCTCGGCTGCGCCGCTATACGCGCCGTTGTCGAGGTCGAGGCCCGCATGCTTTTCTTTTTTCGCAAGGGGGTTCTTCGCGCCGGCATATATTACATGTACTGTGTGGTCTAGCTCCGAAATTTTTCTCTCACTCTCTTACTCTCTCGTTCTCTCTTCTCTCTTGGACTTTACGAAAATTTATGTACACGCCGTTGGATTGAAACAATTAACGCGCGGCAAGAAGATCTCGACGATCGATAGTATGGCTCGGTGGGGTCGAGCTAGGCTATACAGCCAAGCAGCCGAATCGTTTAGCCAACGTTTCACCCAAAAGATCGGACGTCCGCATCTAAGAGCTAGCCAGCTAGCTAGAGTAAGTGGCGATCCCCCGTGCGTGACAGTTGTTACACTCGGGATTGTGTTTTGTATTTATGCGTGTGTAAGATATATGGTGTACGCCATCGTCGCCAGACAAGATGTTATCCTCAACGCTGTGCGTTGGGTTTGCAGAAACTATGCCTCCAAGCACGAGTCTCTTTCGTAAAATTACCCGCGATCGAGATCTCTGTGAGTTGGGAAATGCTCCGTTGATTTTGTTGCCGAATTCCTTTATTGCGTATCGGAAACCTTCGAGCTTCGTTTCGTGCAACTTTTCCAGAATTGTTTCATACGGGAGGATATAATATTAATTCGGACGATCGAATTAGCTCGGCAATTCGATTGAAACCATATAGCCGGGGAAAATTAGAGAAGCGGAAGCTCGACAGTATGTACGGCAAAGATCTTGTTCGAATCGGTATACTCATCACTGATCAAAGCTCGACGGCATCGACGACGACGACTACGACTACGAGTTTCTGTGAATCTTCGTCTACACACACACACACACACATCTATATATCGCTATGCACGACTCTCAACGATATAGTTATAGTTTCTGTGTATGCGAGATACGTGCCGGTGTGCTGACAAACGTACCGCCACCACCGCAGTATATAGCAAGCCAGCCGCCCCTGTGCCGCAATCAAGCATCATCTCGATGGTCGACTTTGACGATTTCTCTCTCTCTCTCTCTCTCGAGCTCTCACGAAGACGCGGCGCGGCAGATCCCGGTGGCACGACGACGACTTCCCTTTGACATTTCTCGCAAAGTTTCCGTGTGCATGCGCTGCACTGCTAGGCGAAATTTCGCAGTTGGTTCTGCGGTTTTTTTGATGATCCGGCGCGCCGCCACAATCGATCAATCGATCGTGTACACGATCGCGAAACTACGTGCGTCGTACGAAACTATTTTCGAAAAGCTACGTTGTGCACCGGAGGTATCACACTCACAAATAGCGACAGCAATTACAGCCCACGACGGTATTCAACTTTACACCAGCGAGATGCTGCCTCGACTGTGTAGTGTTAGTGCAAGTCACGATCACCGCTGCTGCTGCTCGTCGGCAAATCGTCGAGCGCGTTATAATATTTCTCTCTCTCTCTCTCTCTCTCTCTACATATATACATAGTCTAATAATCGCGCGTTACGATCTAGCTTCTGCAGCAGCAGCAGCATGCGGTATACCGTATTACGCGCGTTACTTCCTCGTTTCTCTCTTTCGTGTTCGCGTCACGACGCCCTTTATAATACAATATATACGTATAGCATGTGCGACAATAATCATTTTCCATTCATAATGCCCGCCTCTGCATTATAACACCTGATATAATGCGCGCTTGTAACAATATCACACACACACAGACACACACAATGTAGGTCTATATGTGCATAGCGCGCGCATATAAATGTAATATATTGAATGAGCGACGAATTCTGTCTAGCGTGAGAGGCGTAGCCGCGCAATTATGTATGCGCTCGTACGTGTTATGTGCAGATGAATACGTGCGCACGTGTGTGCGTTTGTCCCAGTGCTGGATGCAGTGCGAGATAATGTCACAAAAGCGACGCTTTTATATTATTATACGTCCGCGCGCGCTTATCTATTATTCATTTTCACTTTTCAAATGTATACTCGCGCGACCCGCGCTCGTGCGCAGCCGATAACGATAATTAGCTCAACTCTGCTCTCTCTCTCCCTCGTATATGTATAGAGTGACATTTTAATCTGTGCAGTGATTCGGCGAGCTGTGCAGCAGGATACAAGCTTACACGTTATAATGATGTGCGCGCGGGGCAGTGCCCAGTGCAATTGTGTAACGTCGCGTGCGCGCCTCTATTTATTTGTCAAATGAGGAAAAACGAGTTCATTCGCGTGCCCCCGCGCGCGCGTATTACATATTATATTATGTGAATGCATTAATTTACGCCTGAGAGGGACAGAGACGGGCAGTTGGAGCGTAAGAGCTGCTGCGGCGATATGACGCTGCAGTGCAGTGTATATACGTACCGGGCATTATTAGCCGATTGAAAGGCTCATGCATCGCAAATGATAATGCACCGAGTGCGTGTGCGTGTGTATGAATTGCATTAAATTCGCTAATGCGGATTCGATACAGGGCACCGAGCGCCGCACGCGCGGCCCGAGTATGTTTGTATGCGCGTGCATGTGTACCACTACTCTACATGTCTAATAATAGAGAAATCGCTGCGCTGGGCGCGCGCGCGAGCGTGTATACGCGCGATCGCTTGTGATATGCATAATAGCCGATGACACAGGCGACCCGGTTATGCACCGATAGTTATGGCAAACTCGCGAGCGACACAGATAGACAGAGAGAAAGAGAGAGATCATTGACCGGCAGCGTACGAGGCATATTTGGATGTGGGGCTTGACCAAGTGCATTGTGCGTGCTGCCAGTGATCCATTTTGCTCCAACTTGACGAGCAGAAGAAAGACCACTAGAACAACGAGAACAAAATTGACGCACTGCAGCGCATTATCGTAAACGTGCGTTGACGAGAAAAAAAGATCCCGCGAAGATGCATTATCGTACGTATGTACGCGCGCGTCGGCCCGGATCTTGTACTCGAGTGCGCGAACCTGTCGCAGCGCCGGTGCACGGTAATACGTAAAAGTTGGCGGCGGCTCCGTATATATACGCAGAAAAGCAAATATTTTCGAGCGAGAAGCCCTTTTCGTGTTTGAGAAAGATAAATGCACGTAGCTCACGCGCGGCCAAATATCGGCGAAAGTTTTGGACTTGCAAACTTTCTTCGCGCGCGCGCGCTGTGCACTGTGCACACAAACGCGCCTATATCTATCTATATAGATAGTATCATATCTCTTTCCTTCTCTTTCTCACCGTGGCCCTCATACGGTTATATAGCAGTTTAGTTGTCGATGAGCCTGGCGATGCAGCGCAGGCTGCGGCACAGCTTATATATAGCTCTTGAAAATCGTTCGCACCGCGTCGTCATCTTTTCGCTCGATCATCTCATTTTCCTCCTGACTCGCACCTGCAGATGGCCATCTCTCTCTCTCTCTCTCGCTTGCTCGCTCGCTCACACTCTCTCCTTCTTTTTGCACTCGCTGTATACGAGGATCGTTTCGTTTCGTTTAGTCCTTAATTGCATGATCGATATACGTCAGGGCTCTCGACTCTCGTCACGCGATTCGTTTGGCGCAGCAGCAGCGGCAGATACTAGCACCCGGCCGAAAGGGAAAGAGATAATGCAAAGCGCGCGGTGCAAAAGCTCGACTCTGCAGGAGTTTATCTTTTTTTTTGCGCTCCTTCTTCTTTTTTTACATTTCTCATTCCTTTTGCGTAATTCTCTTTTTTTCTTCGTTCGCCTTCTCATCATCGTCACGCTCTGGTAATTGCGCAATCGACCGATTATCCTTCTTTTTTTTCTTTTTTTTTCATCACTTTTTCTTTTGCTTGTTTGCCCTCGATTTCGCGCAAAAGGGATGTTTACTCCCTTACTCGCTCTCTCTATCTTTTCTGTTATATAGCCGAGGCTCTTCTCACACCGTTAATTAATTTGCGATAGCTATAGATGTCCGCAGCGAGCGCGCGAGAATCGAGAGAGAAAGCTAGAATGAGCAGGAAAAAAAAGCTCGGAACGCGCCGCGCGAGAAAATAGCCCGGCTCGAGGAAGAAAGTTCATACGAACTTTGTGTACTTATCGACGCTGCGGTGCGCAGCGATAGTGTAATCGAAAAATTGTTTGTTTTTTTTACTCATTTTTTTTTATTTTCACCTAATCTATGGTCGCACTGGCCGAGAGAAAGAAAAAGAAGATGCGAGAATAACTGCGAGTGGCACGAGTAAATCTCTCGATGGATAGTCAATTATCGACACGAGACTCGCGTGACAAAGTTTATACTCTCACACAAGCCGGTGGAGTCGTAGTGCACGAGAGATAGAGATGAAGGATGCAGCGAATGGCTTTACAGGAAAAATAGACAGATAGACTTCGATGCGCTGCGCGTAGGTAGAATGTCTTCGCAAATACGTATATGTATAATCTCGAATCTTCAGCGCGAGCTAGGCAGAGAGAGAAAGAGATAGAAAACTTCATCTCTAGTTCGATCTGAATATACACGTACACATACACACACACACTCGTGCGAGGAGCCGAGAATTCTTTGCTCGAACCGCGTACGTATTGACAAACTTTTACCTTGGCTCTCTCTCTCTCTCTCTCTCTCTCTTTTACTATCGCGAGTATCGACAGAGTCGCATGGAAAATCAAATCCATCGCTTCGATGTCACTACCGCTGTTGCTGGTGCTGCTACTATCTGGAAAAAAAGCTAACCAATAGGATTTTCTTCGCCGAGTAAACTCGCCTGGCAAAACTTATTCGCGTGTATATATATGTACTCGCGGAACTGGGCTTACGTGCAGTTATGTACACACGGACGTTATGTGCGCTGTGGCGATCGTACACGACGCACGCAAATACTTGCACCGTGTACGATATATACACACGTAGGCAAGTGCGTGTATCGTTGACTTGTTCGATAGTTTTGTACAGCAGGAACTCATAAGAGGAAAAAAATCGTCATTGGAAATTATTGGACAGAAGATCGCATATAATAGCGCCAATATCAATGATACTAGAGCATTAAAGTTACATTGTGTGACCTTTGGTCCAATAATACCTTTATAACGCGCCTTTTGAGCCTGGATTCGATCCAAAAAGCTTAAGGTTCGTGTTCGATGTGGGGAATAGTTATAGAACAGATATTTGCATTGGTTGTGGGTACTGAAGAACTACACACTCTGTATTTTCATACAGATACAAACTCTAAGGTTCGTCACGCATTCCTCATGTGTATCGCATGTTAATTTGTTCGTCACACATTGGTTATATATATCCTACGAAAATTTATTTGTCACTTGCGGATTTAAGATACTCCATCTATTGATGGAATCGAAAAGCTCATGATCGTAGCGGACGAAACACTCTGTCTCTGAGGTTCTCACGATTATCGCACTCTTTCGTTTATCATCTATGGATTAGTCCACCTACTGAAAACATATCCCACGAAAGGTTTAAGATTAAAATTTCTTTTCTCGATATTTTAAGCGCACCAACGACACGTGTATTATATTTAAAAAAATACATCTTCGCGTGCGATTGCCCTTTGCACGCCGGTCTCTTGATTAAATAAAACCTAATGAAAACCGAATTCGAGTTATACGTCATATTACGTGCGCTCGCTCGAGGCACTACCACCGCCTCCCCTTAGGCCTGTACCTGGGTATACCTGCGCGCCGCCTTAGGTAAACTGTGCACATTCGAACAATCGCGTGCGTTCGCTTTTAAAATTCAGCTCGACTTGCATTATTCGTTACACGCGCGTTCGCTTTCTCGCTCTCTCCATCTCTCTCTCTCTCTCTCTCTCTCTCTCCCGGTATATAATACGTGTATTGCGCCGCGCAAGCTCTCGCACTTTGCTCGGGCTCGTGATTCCAAAAAGTTAGCAGGGCGGAAAATGAGTTTCCGGTCGTTGTCGTCGTCGTCGTCGACGTAGTTCCTCGTCTTCGTACGTGTGTACTTTAGCTACGCGATCGATTCTTTTTTACATTTTTTTTTTTATTCTTTACCTTCCTAAGCGACGTTAAAGAAACTTGCCTCGCTAAAATCCAAGTACTTCATCCCCCGTTATAAGTACTAGGCGTTCAAAATGAAAAAAATGCAGGCGGGGGAAAGCAAAAAAAAAAGTAACACGCACCAGCGACGAGGAGAAAAGTTTAGTTTCGAGTAGTATACGGGGCGTAGGAAAAAAAACTGCAGTCTAATGCAACGTCGGTATGTGTCGCCGATGCGTAAGACATGTATACGTATGCAGTAGTAGTAAAATTCCTGGAGTATATGGCAACAGCCCGAGTTTATGTTTACGGTGACATACTTGGATTCTGAATTCGCTCGTCAAAGGTAGAAGTGGCGCTTGCGTTGAAGCTAGACTAGCTCGAGTGATCGTTCTCTAATCATCTTCTCTCCCTCTCTCTTTCTCTCTTACTCCCAAAGTAATCGTGTCGTACTTTCTGTATTTGTTTGTTTGTCATTATGAGGTAATTAGAGCGTCAATATTTAATCGGCCTCTCTCTCACTCCGCGTCTCCCACTCCATCCTATCTATATTATACATCACACATATTATGATGCATCGGGCACACGCGAGGATCGAGACGTGTATACGTATACACACACGAAATCGTATATCGATTTGTTTGCCACCGAATCAGCGCGTTATTTCGCTCGTATTGCTGCTGCGCGACTCGAACGGTAGTATATTTGCGGATCTTGATGTTATTTTGTTGGATAACATCGCTCTCGCGAACTCTTCCAGCAGCTGCTCTCGTCGATTTCTGATGTATTTGCACTTAACCGAACCATACGTGTGTGCCGCATGTAAGTACGTGCACGATGTACATATAATACATAAATACGCGCAGAATTGCATCGTAATATTTATTCACGCGTGACAAATTGCGCTCGATCGCGCGATGCTTCTGCTGCTGCGCAAAAAATTATTGAAAACTTTTTTAACAATTCTGTCCCTACTCTCCTTATAATATACAAAACTTCCACTCGCTATCACGGTATAATATCGTTTACATTGTCGTGTTCATCGCGGGGCCCGCCGAAGAAGTTTCATGTACGTTCGCGGCGCGTTCGCGAGTCTGTATAACGAAAGATATAATGACTGCTGCAGTTATACGTCTCTCGATTTTCTTAAATCACAACTTGCCTGCTGCCGCTGCGAATATGCGCCACGCCATTGTACAACTATCGATTACCAGCGTCGAGAGCTGCAGCAAGTACCATTGTAATGGGACCTGCAGTGCGCGCCTTACTCTGCTTCTCGCGAGAGCACCGAGAGACGAGAGCATTTTCAAACTTTTTTAACTAGTTCATAACAGCTGCCTGCGAGAGAGCGAAGCGCCTAGGCGCGTGCTCTCGAGAGAGCCGAGTGGATAGTGGCTGTGGTGGTAGTGGTTTTTTCGTTAAAAATTCTTCCTCGCGAACAATGATGGAGATTTTTTATATTTTTTCATATTTTTCACGAGTGTCTGTCTGACTGTGTGCGTGATACGTAAACGTGTGGATTCTGAAAAAAGCTGGATTCGCGATCTTTTGTTTAAAAGCTCTTGAAAGAGCTTTTCTTATATGTATGTATGTGCACAATATTTTTATGCACCAACCCGGCCGATTCAGCCACACGCGCGCTGCTCTCGGCAATATAATATCTATCTTTCTTCGCCGCACGCGTGCAATTTACAAATGGTCTAGAATTAAGAAAATTGTTTGCACGTTGCTGCGTTACATCGGCTGAGAACAAAAAAAAACTAAGAGAAGGATAGAAAAAGAATACACGCACACGCCTCAGTTTCTATAAATTTTTCACTTTTTCCTTAATTTGAGAGCAGAGAAAGAGAGAGAGAGAGAGAGAGCGAAAAAAAGGTTGGAAAAAAATCAAACGCAGCCATTCTCTTGATCTCAGAAGTGAGCAAACGCACAAAACCCATATCAAGAAAGACATATACCACAGCAGCAGGAGCCGCAGTAGGTGGTAGTACGGTGCGGTAGGTAAAGTACGCATAGCGAACCGTATATATGTACGTACTAGTGAAAAAAACAGCAGTAGCAGCAGCAGCTCCGAAAAGCAGTTCTAGCTATTTCGCAAAGGGTTTGGCAAAAGAGAGTAGAGAATCTTTCTTTCTCTCTTATGCTCCACGACAGCTGAGCGTCGTGAGTAAAAAAGCTTTCCATCTCCGCACTGCTGCCGCCGCCGCTGCAAGCTCGTATTACCCGAAGCGCAAAGACGAATGTCGCGCGTGGTTTTCTTCGTCCCCACGCACACACACGTATAAGAGCGCGGGGATATCGGTGGAACATGCTAGAGGAAAGAAATTGATTGCTTTACAAAGAAAAGATTTTTTATTTTATTCTAACGCGTTAATCTCGCACAATTTTAATAAGTCGACGTACTTTCCTTCGTCGTGGTATCTTGCAATTAAGCAATGAGTTTGAGAAAAAAAAGGGTCGCGTGCACGTAAAATATATACTTAGCTACCTCTTCGTAAAGAAGGTATAAATTAATAGAGACCGATGAGTGTTGGGTTACTTTCTGCTCTCTTGTGCTCTATTATATACCTACACGGGTGCGCGTTTCATATACCGAGCACGCGAGCGCTCCATATAGTGCCTTTGAAGCTAAGTGACACGTGGATAATGCCGCCGAGCATGAGGCGCTCAGAGCTCATATAGGTGAGCGATGATTTTTTATTTCCACCCGATACCGAAGCTCTCGCGGCGCGCAAAGCATTCCGAGATCGCGTTACAGTAGGCCATGTGTACACATAGGTATAGGTCTTTGGGCTAAGAGAGAGAAAAAAATCGATTTTTATACTCTATATGTTTGCTCTATACGCGAGATAGAGAGCGAGAGAGAGAGAGAGAGAGAGAGAGAGAGAGAGAGAGGAACAACGAGTAATGACGATGTAAAATTAGCTCGTAACGATCCTTACCTCTCGCTTCACGATAATACTTAGAAGGAAAAAAAAAGGAAAAAGGAAAGAACGAAAGCGAACACTCAAGATCTATAAAACTCGTTAAGCTTCATGCTACTATACGTGTGCATTTGTTCTAGTGATAGTATATACTAGCAGTATCTAAAATCCCTCTTTGCTTCCCTCTCGCTTATACGCTGGTGCACAGTCTCGACGATCTCTCAAGGAAAAGAACAAAAGCTCCGCGTCGTTTCGAGATATTTTAACTAAGCTAATAAATTAGACTTGACTTTAAATTCCTACCCTTCTTTTCTCTCGTTCTCTCTCCTATATAGCCTTTATATATGAAACTCCGATTACAATGGAGCTTGACCTTCTGCCCTTCTTTTATCAATTAGTCTTCATTACGTAGCTTTATCCGTATCGCGTTATCGATTCAAAGTAAAATTTTTGAAATTTCTTTTTGGACGTATTTTTCAAGCTCGGCCGGAAAAAAGCGAAAAGGAGAGCTCAGAGATTTGATCTCTTTTTCGCGTCAATCCTTGCCGTATAAAAGGTGTGCTGTGGCTCGCGGAGAAAGGCGTTTCAGCGCAGGATTGAGCTTTTCTCGCGCGCACACAACGAGACACGATATTCAATAGGAATACAACAAAATTCCTCATTTGTCGCTGCGTGAATAATTTTCCTCCTTTTTATATGCAACGCGATTGAAACGCGCGCGTGCGAATATATTTGTTGGAAAAAGTCATTTCTTCGACTGCGATATTGCTGCTGCTGCACCGCATATACGTATTACTCAAACGAACAATAGAAATCGAAAGTTAAATTGAACCTCGGCGACGCACCAAGTTTTCTTCGAAATTGCTCTCTTACTCGCTCTCCCCTTTTGTTGGTATTATGAGTATTATTTTTCAATTTTGCATTGTCGCCTAGTGGAAATTACGAGCGCGAAAATCAGAGAAATCGATATGTATATTTCCTTAAACTCGAGTCTCCTCGAGGAATTAAATAATAACGGCTATAGGCGGCGAGAGGCGAGCGAGAGGCGTCGTTAAAAGTTGAAACATCTCCGGGCTCGAGCTATAGCCCACTCGCAGTGTGTCGGGAGGATTATTAAAAGCGTCCGTATAATAATGATGCAACGCGATATAATAGCTCTTGCGGTACACACATCATCATCGATGGATGGAAAATAAACCTCTGTGTATATCTATAGAGCTTTCGAGTCGCGCGCGAGAGAAATTCAATGCAGATAAGATATTCGAGACGGCAGCAACGTCTTGATTAAAATACAATTCTTCAAGGCCTACGTAGAGCCACCCCGTCGCAGCTTGCCTGTCCCACTATAACGTTTACCCAAGGATAAGGATTTAAAACCCGAAACCTTATTCACTTTGTCTGCGCGTGTATTTTTTTGCTTTGCTCTGCCCCATCCGTGATAAGACGTATATTCCTTGCTGCTAGGCTATACGAAGAAATAACGAGCTTAGTTACGCTTCGTTCAATATTATTACGATAATAGCCTAGGATTGCAAAGTTGAGCGGTGTCGGCGGCAGCAGCAGCAGCAGCTTCTGGGTTATATACGATAAACTATAAGGCTACATGCTAATGAGGCTAAGGCGAGCGAGATTTAAGCCCCCGACGATCGTATAATGACGTATATAGGTCTCTGTGTGTTGCGCTGCGAGTAAACACGTATAAGCATCCTGAGTCTCGTGAGCTCGTCGAGAGAATTAGAGATAGATAAAGGATAGAGACGAACTTGTGCGTAAACTAATTATAGAGGACAAGCCAAAGCGCAAATAAGTTTTCTCTTTAACTCGAGCGCGCCGCACACGCGCCTTGCATTATATCCGGGCAAATCATTCATATTTATCCGTTTAATTGACTCGGCGAATTGTGTGACTCGTACTCTCAAACGACTCGCTATGATCAAAGTATAGATCGAGCCCGCACGCGCGTGTGTGTGTACGTGTGCGTTTATGTTATATGTACGATAAGCCGGCTTAAATCTACTTTTTCCTTTTCCATCAACCTAACGAGTGTATAAACAGACTTGGTATACGTGCACGAAGATTTTACAAACGTGAAAAGGCGCACTACGGAGCAGCAAAGGTAAACCCGTCCGGGCTCGAAAACGGCGTCTATACCGTAGTATCGGTGTCCAAAAGAGCCTCGCTCGTGCGATCACAGAGGCCGATTTATGTAGATCCTTCTGTACGCCTCGAAAGGCCGGGTGTGTGTAACATCCCTCCCGAGTGACTTTGTTCGGATTCTTCGGGTGCAGCAGTGGCAGTGTGCGGCAGTGGAGAGGCCCCTTCGAAATCCGAGCTTTCTTGCGTCGCGCTTCTATCTCTCTCCATATAGCTGATGCCGCGTGCAGCTCGCCCAGGCTCGAGGATTACGTTTCCAACCCGATGATACTCTTTGGCGCTCTGACGCTGTGTGTGTTCCATAATGCCGTACTGCTGTCCTCTCTATCTTGGTGCGCGTTATTCCTTTTTCGGCGTGCAGACTCAAGAGAAGCGAGCTTTTTGATTCAAAACCCGTGACGCGCACCATCGTACTGCAAACCGCATGGCCTAGCTCTTTGTTCCGATGACCACGATTCAATCAGATAATAAAATCCGCTTCAAATCCTTCAGTCGTACACAGCTTATCAACATTTTTCTTACAAATTCTAAAAATTTGAAACGTAATGAGATTTTAGTGTGCGGTTGTAGCTATGATGTATTGATTAGTCTATTTTACACAATATTAGAGTACAGGTCGGAGCTCGTGCCTCTTAATTAATGTCATGTATCTCGGTCTTTCTCTCGCTCGTGCAGAATTTAGTATTGAACATACATTCGCTCAATAAACATATTAATTATTTGGATTGATTATTTTCTCTCCTTACCCACTTTATACTTCAAGCTTCAAGACCGATCGCTAGCTGGCGCATCACGGCAAAGTCGCTCCCGCAAATGGTTAGCCATTTTTGAGGCTACAAGTAGTACTTAGAATAAAAAGATAATCTTAATGGCTGAAAACGTTGTACATTTGCAACACCATATGAACCTATTCGTAAAAACCAATTTACTGCAGAAATTCTGATACATATATACAGAAAGAACAAACTGCTTACCCGTATCAACAGTGAATATTTTGAATTTCATCTTCCAGGTTGAAAGTGAACACCCGGAGACCATTACATTCACTCAAAGAGGTGACGGATACAACTTTACAGACGAAACGACACCTAAAACGAAATTAATAGAGACAAAAAAATTACCAGACAAATCAAAACCAATCAAAACGAATTAGAATTAATAAGATAAAAATTTACTCACTGTCTCACAACCTCGGTAATCCGTCCGTCGTTCTCGTCTCGGTAATCCGTGATTTTTGTTTTTGATGTAGTCGTTAATATAACGTATTAAATTCACTACTATTTATATAACTATCGCACTGTATCGATATCATGCACCCGTTTATTCATACGTTTATTGTATGTGCTCAGCATTCTGCAACTGGAGTTGCCACTAGTAGTAATTGTTTCAAAAGAATCTAGTACGGATGTAAACGATTTTCCCTTACTTTTTCAAATTGCCGGGAGTCGCAGGACCTACTTCCGAAACTATTTTTTTATCGACGATTATTGTGCAACGTAGCTTTCCTGCGCGTACGGTACATCAACTTCTTCAGGATTTTTACCCCTTTGTCTGAACCAATACCACCACTACCAATACCACAGGTCTTCGGGCCTGGGCAAATGCGAGACAGTGGGGAGGGGGGGTAGTTAACTCTTCCTGCGCACGGGCTCCAAGCCTCCTGCAGGCCCTTCTGAGAAGAAGGTGTCTAATAAAGAGAGAGAAAAAAAAAAAAAATAGGTCGAGAGATTTGTTCTCTCTGCGAAGAGGTGTAATATTACCAATTCTTATATATTTCTTTTATTCTTAGAAAGTTCATTGCTCTCGTCGGATTCTCCGAACTCGATTCACTCGCATCATCATCCACAGAACAATTTCTGTCGCAATTCCGTCAATAGTCCCATTCTGCATTCACGTTACATCTGTCATTCATTATTAAGACCCATCGGTAGGTGGCGTATAAGAGTAAAGTCGCTCCCGCAAGTGGCTAGCCATTTTTGAACATACAAGTAGGAGGTGATTTTCTATCTGCTTACGCAACATACTATGAAATCGAGCCACTCACTGAGTAATTCAAATAACTCATTAACGTTTAAAATGATAAAGTGTTGAATTTTTTATACATATGTGCATAAAAAAATGAACGCGACATATGCACGGGGTGGATTTCTCCAAAAGTTATTACAGTCGCGCGTACGATTCTCGCGAGAGCTGTGAAAAGATGTCTATGTTGATCTGCGCAAAGGGGATGAGAACTTTTATGACTCGTAAATTTATGACACGATCGAAGGTGTCGCGCATATACATACAGATCCCCGCATATAAACATACACGCACACGCACATAGCATCGAACAGATTCGATTGGGTGTAGCTGGATATGCACGCTTCGAATTGCGATGTACACAGCTCGCGTATTCTCTCTTCTTCCGGCCTCGAGAATTGGCGTTTGAGAAAAATATTCTTGTTGTTGTTGTTCGGAAAGAGAATCAGCGAGCGCATGTCTCGAGCGAAGAAAGATGGATATTCTTATTTTTTTTCCGCGGGAATAAAGAGAAAAGAGCCCCGGATCCGCGCGCAGCAGCAGCGGCAGAGACGTTTTTTTCGTTTCGGCCGATCGAGCCCGCAGCATCGACCCAATTCCTCTTTTTTTCTACTCCTCTCGTTCCGCATATATATTCACCTATATTATTAAGCGCACGAAATTACAATTTGTTGACGTTTCATCGCAGTGCATTAAAAGCCACGTAAATTGTTTATAATAAGCAAAAAGGATTTCTCGATAAGCGATATATAGGATAAATTAATGGAGTGCAGCAGCAGCAGTAGCAGCAGCAGCAGTGGCATGAGCTCTCTAGCTTACAGTCGAGCTGGCTGGATACGCGCGCGCGCCCAGTCAAAGAGAGCGAGAGAAGCCCAAGCGAGAGAAAAGCAATTCGATTCAATAAAAATGGTTCTCTTGGTGAGACCGAGCGCAGCGGCAGCAGCAGCAGCAGCAGCAGCAGCTCACGTATATCCGCGCGCTTCACGATATAGCTATATCACGCCCATAGAGCCCCGAGTGCAGGGCTATAACTGCAATTTCATCATTTACGACGCGCCATGCATTAAGCATAGTCTGGCTCTCGGCCGCGCGCACAGCTATACCCCCGTATATAGCGAGCACCAGCATCAGCTCCACCGTAAAACATATTAAAAGCTTGTGTGCGGGTGTGAGCGTATGTTCGTTCGTTCGTTCGTGTGTATGTCTATGTATGTGTGTGTGTGCGAGTGCAGAGGCGATCGACAGGCTTAGCTGATTTTTCAGCAGCTATATACGTGTACGCTACGTGTCTGTCATAGAGCTGTGGCTGCTGCTGCTGCACAAGCCGCGAAACGTGACTCGTCTCATTTGTCTTGTGGCTCTATATCTGTATATACACAATGTATATACACGCCAACGCGTTTAAGCTCCCAGTGCAGAAGGAAAGGAAAGCGCAATCGTATATAAACTTTCAAGTGGTTTTCCTTCGGAGCTCGCCTCGATGCGGCTAAGGCACGAGCGAGCGAACGAGTTCGCCCCGACATCGAACTTATATACAGATATATAATACGAACACAGCTTGTGGCTACGTGTGTAAATGATCGAGCGATCGATTTATTATAGTCGAACGAAACTCGTCCGCAACTGTGCGCAGAGACATATAACCGCAAACTCATGTATTTATAAGTAGGATATCTTGCTTCGCGGTCAAATTCATAAACGCAGCTTGGAGAGTTATTATTTTTTTTCTTTTTTTTTCACTCTTACCTTCCCATCGTTATAAGCTTAAGTTTATTATCCCTCGCGTACACACATAGATATATACAGGTTTGCGCGACTTAAGGTATGCAAACATACTTGCATAGAGCTGCACAGCGCAAACAAGTTGCGTTAGTGGCGGAGTTTGTAATTATTTGTCGATTACTTAGGAGCACGCGCGCACACGAGCGTCGGTAGCTCAAGAGAGAGAGAGAGAGAGAGAGAGCGAGCTGCGTGCAACTTTATCACTTAAAACTTAAGCCGCGGAGAGAGAGAGTAAGAGTAAGAGAGAGAGAGAGAACATTTCTCCCCCGGGACGAGCGAAAGAGAGGACCTTAGCTCTGTAACAGATTAAGCCTCGCGAGAGTCTGCGCAGATGCATGCCACCGCCACCAACACCGCCCACACATACGAGCTGCGCTCGAGGCTCACATAATAATGAATACAGATTGACTTTATCCCGAAGTCTCGTGTGTGCTGGCACTTTATGCGTATGGCATCGCCAGACACTTGGTTGAATAATTCCTTTTTTATTTACCCGACGCCAGACCTTGTGAGTACATAACAAATTTTGCGCGTGCGTATGTGTGCTTTTTCCGCGAGATCTATATAATTCGAGCGGTGGCGGCGACCCTTTAACCACTGAAATAAATCAAGCGTGTAAAAAAGCGAGCCACACAGTGCAGCGCCAACATACATATATAGAGCACGCGCGCGACGCACTCGAGCGCGTTGAAAGAATAAGCTCATATAAGAGATCGCGGAAAAACGAATCATAAAAAGAAAACGTAGTTGCAGCAGCGTAGCGGCGGCAGCCTAGCTAGCTCGCGCTCCGCACGCTCTATCCCGGAATCGTAGCCAGGAAATAAAAGACAATAAAAGAAAAGCTTCTCGCTCACTGTCTCTTGCTCTCTCTATCTCTCTATCTTTCTCTTATTCTCGCGCGCTGCAATGATTTTTTTACGGCTCAACCTAAGGGGTGTGAAAATAGAGATGAAAATAAAAAGCTCATGAAGCTATATATACGCGTGCGCGCCGTGTGCCAGACCGATAAGACATCTTTTTTACGCAGTCTCTCTCTCCCTAGATACGATATATTTTTCCTCTCGCCTGTTATTATAAGGGAGGGGCTAATGCATGCGAGCGCGTTTTGATCTAGGATTCACTTCGAAAAACTTGCTTCATCCCTTTTCCCGCTGGCTGCTGCTGCTGATGCTATTGCCACGTATACCCTTTTCGTCTGCATAGAGAGCCTACTACGTACACGTGTGGGGCATGCAGACAGACGTGTAGCACGTAAGTCTTGCTTCGTGCGGTGGATTTCACCTCGCTCTCTTCGCTTTTTCTTTTTTTTTATTTCCTTTTTTTTTAATCTTATCTCGGCAAAGTTTGACTCTCTCGTTTCTCTCTTTTTTTTTCCTCCGTTGGACTACACGACGTCGACGACTACTCTTAACTTTTGGCGCCGGCCCGTGTACAAGCTCTCCGTGTTCTCTCCTTTTTCCATGCACGGTGCACATACACATACACACATACTAACGTATAGGCTCTGGATTTTTCCTGCGCAGTGGCGCGACATCTCAACGATTGCCATGAAGCGCTATATGTAGATCCTATTTTCAAGGGATAGCTGCTGAGCTCAATCCTACTCTTTTTCTGCTTCTTCTTCGTCCTTTTTTCGGAAAAACTTTTTAGATCTATGTTGAGGTTCAATTTACGCGTTTTGAATGAGGGTCATGATTATGGGAGACTTTGTTGGGCTTTTCAGCAACATTCTGGTCCGTGCGCGTACACAGAGCTTTTTTTTCTATACACATACTTTACGCTCCAAGAAGTTTATCCTTGCGAACTTTTTTTTTGGCTATTTTCCTTATACTCGCGTATACATAAGTGGAAATGCGATTTTATGTATATTTGAACTTTAGCCGAAATGCAGAATATATAACTCGCATGTACCCGTTTGTGCGCGTGTTTGCGCCTGCATGTGAACCTATAATGAAAGTTGCACGCAAAGGAGGTTTACAAAAAAAAAGCTGCAGTCGTGGCAGTCGTGGCATATAATAATTCTAAAAATGTTTACCCAGTTCTAGTCTTTCCTTCTCTTTCGCGCTCACGACATAAAGTACGTCGGGGCAGCTGCAGTAGCAGCACGTGTGCACGCCGCACGCGGGAACAATGAGCTTGCGCGCGTGGGCGAACTATACAAAGTTATGCAAACGCGCGAGCGCAATAATTCTACAAAAGAATGAGAATAGCCCAAAAGAAGTCAAAAATTTTCATTCGCGTAAACTATATCGTGACTTATTCGAGGCGCGGAGGTTGGGCGTTATGGTGTAGCGCAGGGATGGGACGATAAAACTTCGTTTTTTTTCCTCTCGCGTTCTCTTCTTTGTCCTGCGCTTTGAAGAATACCTCTGGTGTGGACCGAGAAAGTGAAGAAGAGAAAAAAGAAAAAAAAGAAGCGCGTAACAAGATTGACCGCGCGGTTAAAGTGTTTAAAATACAATCGCGCGTGCGGAGCATCCACAACGATTCCAACGCGCATTCGTTTCGTATACTTTCTTACGTACTTTATTCTTTTTTATTCTTGCGCACCCGCGTAAAAAGCGCGTTTGCAGTATAAAATGCGTAGCTTCTCTTCTTTTTTTCCCACTTTTACTTGAACCACACGCACACCTTCTTTTTGTTCATAAAATAATACAGATACATATTTTCCCCCTGCACACTATACTTTTGTTTCTTCGCGCTCTCGAGTCTCGATTTTCTTGGGTTGTAGACTGCACCCGTTGAAGAACTTTCGAGGGTTTGGTAATTTCTCGGCTTCATTCTGAATAAAGTTAAAAAAACAGTGTTAGCATCTTTCTCAAAAGTCCTTTTTTTTCTACCAGCTCTTGGACGTGAATATAATTGTTTTCTCTGAAACACGCATGGTCGTACAATTTTATCAGTCTTTCATTTACATGAAAGCTCGATCGCGTACGTAATATTTACCCGCGATTAAGCGCCGGGTCTTATGTATACCCACTTCTTCTCGTCTCGCTTGGGCCGAGAATAAGTGTACGCATATTATACTCGCAAACATTTCTTTTCTCTCGCGTACAAAACGCACTCATACACTCGACGGAAATCACAGCCATTGAATCCACTCGCGCGGCGGTGACGATGGCAGTAGTAGCAGCACGAGGCAACAGTTTTTCTATATACGAGAGTATACATATTACGCTCGCGCCTTCTTTCCGCTGTATTATGGAGCCAAAGCTCGTAACATTTGAATGCGCTGCATCCTGACGTTTGGAACGAAACGCCTGAGAGAGAGAGAGAGAGTTGATTCAAGCAGTTCGTATATATACGTCTCGTCGTGCTGTTGCTACTGCTGCTGCTGCGCGCGAGAGTCCGTTTACGCGATACGTTTATGGCCATAAGTATATCGTCTTCTATCGTCCTCTCCCCACCACCTCTTTTCCCATTCCCTCTTCGACCTCCCTCTGTATTTTTAATAAGCTCGAGTGCATCTGCGCGCACGCACACTCGTTAAATTACCGAGAGGAAAAAATGTACGTGTTCCCGAGCTTTTCAATTTCGTTTCGCTCGGAGCGCGCTGCAACGAGTTAAATATGAAAATGAAACCATTTGAATGTAAACACGATTGCATTATGTACGTTTCATTTTAGCACAATATATATACGAATCTTTCCTCAAGATATGAAAGTTAAAAAAAAAAAAGAATCTCATGTAATAACCGAGTTTTATTTTTTCTGATTTACAGGTGAGTCGAGATTCTTCTCTATAGCTGTTTTATCGTGAATCGTTTACGTAAGTATTTGAAAAGATATCTTTTGCCGAAAGCTTCGCGACTGCTGCTCATTATCTTTGGTGATTCCTCCCTTTTTTCTCTCTTTGTCGCGTATATACAACGAAACCAGCGAAAATGAGGCTTGACTCCGCGTTATATTCTTCTTTTTTTCGCTCACTACTCTCGGGAGAGAGAAAGAGCGAGAGAGAAAGAGAGATATCTCATTGTTACGGACGAACGCGCACATGGACCATATAATCGCTTCCCATACATATACGCGCGCGTAGCAGAAGCCGCCCTTCGCCCGTATAGTGCCGAATCGAATTTCCTGCGAGCAGAGAGTGAGAGAGAGCGAGAGCCTGAAGCGACGCGTACGTATATAGCGTCATTTGTTTCGGAAGTTCCACTTTTGCGCGAGATCGGAGGGCAAAAATATACGTATTCACCCATAGCCATAGGGCCATAGCTGTCTTTCTCTTTCTCCCTCTCTTTCCCTTGCTTTCGAGTCAAGCGGAACGAAACCACAGCAGCAACACAGATTCGAAGTATCACGCAAGCTTCGCTTCGATCCTATAGTAGATGTATACGAGAGACGCCGATCTATTTGGCCCGATACGCTCCTGTACGCGCGTGGAAAATTCGACGTCAAAAGTCTATCGTCGGAGCATTAGTCAGCAATATAGCTTCGGCCACGACTGCCTGCTGCTCTACCTTTAAGAAATTCAAAAGTCCCGTGTGCTAGGCGAGGTGGTGGTGGTGCTGCCGCGCGCTACTTCATAACTCAATGACGATGGGACGATTATTCACGCGAGCGCCGCGAGGGAGCTCGAGGTGGATCCTCAGTGTGGAGCTTGCAAGCTCTCCTCTAGCCGCAGTATATATATCTAGCAGGAGAGAGAGTGAGAGAGTGAGAAGGAGAGCGAGACAGAAAGAGAAAAGATGAGCTTGAGTGGCTGTATATGCATATAATATAACGCGGGCGCGCCGCCGCGCGCGAATGAAGTATGGGCGGTGGGCAGAAGGTTATACATAGCAGAAGCAGGAGGCGCGTGCTCGTGACTCGGTATTAATTTATCGATTCGTTTACCGTTATACACAAAAACTTTCTATACTCTCCCCGAGGAGAGATAATATATACACAGCGCCAAATGAGGGGTGCGAGCTCCGATCTCTACTCAAGCTTAATCTTGATCCTAAAAATGAGCTCCTCTTTCGCACTCCGCCGCCACGCAGTAGTATATGTGTATTTAGCAAAAGCAAAGTAGTAGCTCTCTCTGTGCTACTGCTTTTATATACGAATCGAAAATTCAATCCTCCTTATTTAGTACTACGTGTACAGCGCCGCGATATACGCGCGCGATAGCGGAGTCGGCAAACGTAAATATTTGACGAGTTTTCATTATGTAAAACAATGTCTGCGAGGCGCGGGCGCGCGCGGTTTAATGAATTCGCCGCGCGTATAGCTGTACAGTACAGCTCGCAGCAGCAACGCAGAACTCCCTTACGATCTCGCAGCGGCGGCGGAAGAAAGAGAGAGTGAGAGAGCGAGCGAACAGAGACGGTTTTTACTCAGCTGCTGGCACGTTCCCGGTGTACATCGTCTAGCTTTTCTACGAGTAAATAATTCCGCCGATTACCTTTTGGCGTCGAGAGTCGAGAGCGAGCGCGCGCGTGCCACACGTATATATGAAGGTGCTCTCTCTCTCTCTTTCTCTCGAGTTATCTCAATATTCTCATCCTTTCGCGCGCCGCTCGCCGTATCAGTGTGCATAATTGACAAGCTAGCGTGCACGCGCCCGCCCGCCCGTCAGCCCGCTGTCGAAAGCTCGATGCGCGCGACTTGCCGAAACTTGCGAACGCGCTGCCATATTATAATATGCCTCGTTCTCGCTCTCCGCAGTCAGCTGAAACGCGTGTATGAAACATTATGAGCTTCGTGCGGTGAGTGAGTATTTGAACAACGGATCGCTACAAGCGCAGCACGGGGCAGGCACAGAGAGAGGGTACACACTGCACGCACATGCACACACGTACACGTATAACACACACGCGAGTTCCCGTACGGTGTAGTTTTGACTTAATTCCTGCGGTAAAGTTACACACCGCATCAGTCAATATGCGGCTGTGCGCGCGCTAGACTTTGTCGTCGCGTCGACGGCGCAGTATGGAAATATCGAAACTGCCGCGCGCGCGTCAATTAGAATGATTGGAAAATTGGAAAATATTGTTTATACGCCGCGAGGATTCGACATATTACGTACGTACACGCGGCACATGACACACACACACACACAGGCAGTCGAGAGAAGAGAAAAAGCAAAACGAGCCTCTCGTAAAGTATGTATAGTGCGCACACTGCGCTGCTTTTTTTTCATTCCATCGCAATGAAATTATATTGCGTAAATTAAATGTAATTACTAAAAGTCGAGCGCGCGGCGCGGCACGGAAAAACGAAGCGAAAGAGTAATAATTCGCGAGCGCTTAAACGTAGATACATATAGCGTAGGCACATATATCTAGTCGCGGAGGTATAAATGCGAAATTTTGCACTGCCTGTACGCGATATAACAGAGCTCTGAATCGTATATGTAAAATGTAATCGTATATATTATGGAAGTACATAGGGCAACTGCTACCGCCGCCGCTGGTGCTGATGCTGCTGCTGCTGCTGCGCTCATCGTTCGCTCTCTTTCTCTCTCTTCCTCTCGACTCGACTCTCGCGAGAAAGTAGAATAAGAAAGGCAAAAGAGTCGAGTATTTCACTTGGCCGTGTGCAGCTTGCCTCGCTCGCAGGCACTGAATTAAAACAATTTTCACCCTGGCCATTGTAAATTTGAAAAGCACACGCACGCTCGCTCTAGCTCGAGCTTGCTTGCTTGCTTGCCTCTCGGAGTCACTCGTGTGACGCACTCAATCTAAGCGTTTTTAATTACAGAGACGAGAGGAAAATAAAGAGAGAAAAAGAAAAACGCGAGAGACTGAGAGAGAGAGAGAAAAAAATTGAAACAAAAGGACACACGACGACGGACGTACGGACGGTGGAAATTAAGCTCGAGGCGCGCGCTCGCAAATTCAAGGACAGCACACGGGGATCCTGTTCCCACGTGCAAGAGAAACTAGACGAGAGCGAGAGAAAAGTCATACATAATAATGTCCAAGAGACCGTAGGTGTGACACGGCAGTCGGCGCGTTAAACACTCGAAAGTCAACTGCGAAAGGATGATGGATTTAATGAAAGACAAACATAAGAGAGTAGGCGTACGGCGAGACAATCAGAGACCGACGGCTACAGTTCGCGAAAGAAGAGTTTTACGGATATACCACTCGTGTTCGAGTGCGCCGCGCCACAAGAACCTAGCCACCTCGTGCGGTCCCGCGAGAAGAAGAAATAATAATGTCCAAAGCGGTTTCTGGCGATGACTCGATTCTGATACGATGGACTCGAGCACTACCCGCCGAACTATTATTACACTCCTGTTACCACCACGGTGCGCTATTATATTGCGGGGCGAGCTTGCACCGCGCGAGAACATTAGATATATGGACAGAAGCTTTTAAGCCTTTCGGCCGCGCGCACCTCGGCAAGGAATAACTGGATCAAAACACAACGGAGGAAAACGACGCGCGAGCTGGCGACGACGAGAGGACATTTCTCGCGACTTTCTCTTTAATTACTTTTCCGATTTACTTCATGCCGACGCGCGGCCGACCCGCCACTCCCTCCCTCCTCGTCGCCAGCTCGCGCGTCTACCTCACCCTGTATACAGATAGATAACGAGGATTTTACTTTACTGTAAGGTATGTGCCTGCCTGCCTGTCTGTATGTGTGCACACCGTAGCATTGCGCGACACGTTTGTCAGTCACAGTTCGCTCTCTCTTTCTCTTCGCGTACGTACGTATACGCGTGTGTACGTGTCGTTGCTAATCTGGATTTGTGGTCGCTCTCGGTCCGAAGCTGAGAAACGTGGACGTTGTATTTGATGGCTGTTTACGAGCTCCATGTGTGGATTTTCGTCGCTCTTTCTCTTTTTCGCTATCTCTCTTTCTCGTCTGCTTCTCCTCTCTCTCTCGCGCGCGCGTTACCCTGGCAGAAAAGCGAGATATCTCACGAGTTTTATATCGTGCGCGTAAAGCTTTGGGCTAGCAGCTCTCCTCCTCTTCTTCTTCTATTTTTTCTTCTTTCTTTTCGTTTGTTTATACGCTAATATAAATGCCCCGGTAGTTTCTCACTCACGCTCGAGTCTAGCAGCCAGCACAAAGCAAATATTAGCTCTTTTTTGCGTGTGTGCGGGGGGAGCAGGGAGAATGTGTATAAACATTCAAAGACAATCTTCATTTTAATCGCGGTGAAAGGATACATCGCCATAATTGAACGCACACAAAATTAAATCTAGGCCAAAGACATTAGCGACGCACGCGTCTTGCTACTGCACGCACTGCTATCTCTTCATTCGTGTCTGCTGCTGCTCTTTCGCTGCGATACCTGCAGACTTCCTGAGCAGCAGCAGCTAGCTTATATATACAGTGCGTCGTTGGAAAAGCCAAGAATGCTCGAATGTGTACTCTGCACTCTCAGGGATCGACTCTACAATAAAGGCTTGGGCACGCGCGCGCGCGAGCAAAACATTGCTCGGCGAAATCTCTCGCTATGTATATATAGTGGTAAATTGGACGAGCTGCGCGGCACTAGCGAACGAGAGCGATGCACTCTCGTGTCTGCTGTGCCACTGCTGCATACCCAGCGCTGATATGTATATAACACACAAGTCGTGTGCTGACTCTCTGTGGTTATGTATAGGAATACCGTACCGAAGCGTATACGTATGCTATTTACTATAGCTCTCTCTCTCTCTCTTCCTGAGCTTGTGCACACATTATACACGTACAAAGAGGTACATCGCGTTCGTCTACGTACAGCATATTATATGTAGGGTGTGTGCTTTTGCCTGTCAAATCCATGACGCGTATAATTTTGTCGCGAAAATTTCTAGGGCGCTCGATCGACGAGAGGGTATAAAAATTACTCGTGTATATCCTCGATCGGATTATATATTGTAGCGAGGGGATTTATTAAGCTAATACCGCGCAGAGTCAATGGTTTGGCTTTTGAAGGAACGTACACAGGCGTTTAGCCTTGATCAAAGGTCGGCAATCGAAAGCAGCAGTCAGGAGTCGGGGACTACTTGGCCGAGCGATACGAATCTCGCTCTTTCTCTTTATCCCGTGACGCATGCACAGAATTTCTCCGAGACAGCAAAACAGCCAAACCGAAGTAGCAGTAGTAGTAGCGGCCGTGTCGCTTTTCCCGTGCGAGTACGTGGGGAAGTGTGCGGGCGGTGGATATAAGAGCTAGCTCCTGCACAGATGTCAGGTTGCCAGCGCGCAGGCCGCAGATGGACCGACACTCGACTAGTATGGAAAATTAGTAGGACCGCAGAGAGAGAGAGAGAGAGAGAGAGATAGAGAGAGACATAGGAACTGTGTAGAGCAGCAGCCAGCTCTGAGTGCAGAGTATAGAGAGGAGTCAGTAGTAGAGTCGGCAGTATAGTCAGACACACATATACGCCGCTGAGTGAGGGAGCTCGACCTTACATTCTCCAAGTTTGCACGCGTATACGTGTATACGGTGGTAGTAATACAGCAGTGACGCCGCTACTACTGTTTCTCTCTACTGTCTCTCCCTCGCCTCAACTTCTTGTCAATTACATGCCTCCTACATCCAGCACTGTACATATGTATGTAATAGCGAGAGTATATACACAGTATGTACGAGCCCACAGTATCGCGGTCGAGTCAGGTCTCGTCGTCGCGTCAGACGAGCTTCTGCTGCTGCTACTACTACTACTGTACGCGCAACGATTAATCATCCCTTTTTCCTTTGATACCGCGGCGTTGTGCAGCGCTTTCAGTTATATACATTATAGAAGCACACCACCTCCCATGTGTACGTATACGTCTGGTTTTGCTTTGCCTTTATTTCTTTATATGATTCTAACCGGGCTCGAGAGTCGAAAATTTTTGCCTCGGCAATGCTTTCTATATGCATCGTAGAACATGTATGGCAATTGCGCTCTCGAACGATATGGAATATATGGTGGAAATAGAATCGACTTGTGGTAGCCGGGCGTATAAGTCGAATACTTCATTAGCTGGGCGCACAGACGGCAGCGAGAATTGGCAATAGGATATGTCTCTAATTAGCCGAGCGCGCATTCGTACAAAAGCTCCCCGAGTATGCCTCGAGTTATAATAGAATATTTCATGGCGTATGTATCATCTCGATCTCTGTCGGCATTCGACGCGATCGTTCGACGTCGTATATATTCATACCGTCAGATAGCTAATTTTTGCAATCAATCGACACATAGGTTGGATGCTGATCTACGCGGAATATTCTTTTGCCGATGATCACGTTTTTATTAAATTTTCATAAACGAAACATACATGCGTATTCGACCATTCGTCGAATTCGCATGCGAATTCTTAGTGAAAATTCATCGATGCAAAGTACGAACATAAGATAGTAAATCTTGGAGCTTGCGAGCTTTAAAACTTTCAATCCAAGACTCTTGCCTCGTACCTGCCGAAGTTTTCGCCCTCGTTTTCTTTCTCTCCGCCTCACTGGACTCGACTCGTAGCTTACTACGTTGCACACTTACGTACACATTCGCTCACATATAGCTTGCAATATACGTACACAAGGGTGTGATACTTTGAGTTGCAAGAGAGCGAGGACGACGCGGACTTTGACTTACAGAGCTTTGACTGCTACTATACGTTAGCTTATATAGATGTATATACGGAGCCGCCTGCGGACATCACAGAGCTCGTCTAGCTGGGGAGCATAACGAGCCCAAATATGTACGTGTGCATCGTCGGACGTCTCTTCCGCTTGCGTTGCGTGCTGCTATTGCTACTGCTGCTGCTGCTGCTGTATAGCCGAGGCCTGTAATCCGACTTGCTGAATGCTAACGTCGTCCTTTTGCTTCGAGCTGCTGTTGCTGCTGCTGCTGCTGCCGAGAGCGAGAAAGAGAGACAGACCGAGAGAGGTAGAAAGAGAAAAGTGTCTGGCAGCTGAAAGCTGTGAGTAAGAGAGATCGTTATCCATGAAAGGTCGTCGCGTGCACGTTTATACATGTACCGCTGACTGATTCAATTGCCATGGGCTGACGTATATAATCCAACGCGAGGATATGTTCACATGTACCGTATGTACGTGCTATAAATGCAGTGGATGATTATATCAATTATTGAAATCATGCAAGGTATGTAAGCGATATGTAGTCGAGAAAAAAAAACAAAATTAGGATATCCGAAGCAGCTTGAGACATTTGAACAGCTGAGAGCTGATTTAGATGCGCACGATGTATAGTCGACTCGCGCGTATGCATGCGCAGTGTGTATATAATAATATTGAGAATCGATCGCTGACTGGATTATTCATACAGCCGAGCTTGCACAGCGGCGCAACGGCAGCGAGCTGGCTAATCGATCGAGAATATCCCTTTTATTGGCTTATAACGCCTGCCAAGGGTCATCCTCTCTCTCTATACTTATATACGTACGATGCATATTACATTCTGCGCTCCTCGTGCCCGCAATATAGTAGTTTATACAGCTTAAAATTGTCGGTCGAAGCTACGCTGGCTACTGTACCGGCTACGCGTGCGACATCGTAATGCACTTACACGGAAAGTTTACAGCAGCACCAGCTACAGCGAGCTCGTGCCCGCTGCACAGAAACAACATCTATATAGAATATAGAAGGACTGTGGAGGGTCAGCTCTCGCGTACTGTAAAAGGGACAGCGGGCGAGCACGTAGGATTAATTCGCTATGGCAAAACGACGCTGTCTCGAGCTTTACACGATATCGGGAGATGCGCGCCACGTGTATTAAATATAGCTGCAAGTATTAAAGGGTAAAAGGTTAATAACTTTTAGCCGGGTACACTTCTCGATCGCTGCAACTAATACATATTGGATATGTGCATATTCAGGGCATCCATTCCGAGGCAGCAAAGTATACGGAGACTCGGCAACGCAGCAATATACATAGATCGACTGCGTGCGATCTCAAATTTTATTCATCTAAGCATGCCAGGCCACGTGACTGTATGCACCTGTGCATAATCTAATCACTTGGTTCGGAGTACGCATCGATTGAATCTATATCGATCTCCGCTTCGCAGCGAGCGCGACAACGCCGCCACGTATCTATAATATTGTTATACCCACGCGCGTCGAGTGCAGCTTTTAATCAATTTATATCTTGCCTGTCTCTCGTGCGTAGTTCGTTCGCGAGCTCCAGTATAATTTCTGCCCTTGTTATTGATGCTCCTTTTTTTTTGTCGCCCCTCTGCTTTCGAAGGGATTTTGGTCACTACTGGTCGTGACTATAATAACAGAGCGAATTGAACCAGCTCGGAAACACAGCAGAAGCCGGTAACCCTAGAAACGATGATGTATCGCGTGCGTGTCTGTCGTTGTCGTCGTCGCGCCGAATGTCAACGCGACAATAACGGCAACGTAACGCAGAGCCACCGCTGCGCGCGGTGACTTTTTTCCCTCTTTTTAATATTACGCGCAAGCCGCACATTTTACGCACCGAAAATATATATACGCACGTATTGAAAAAAAAGTACCCGCGGCGCTAATCAAAGAGCAGAAACATAAACAGCAGCACTAGCAGCAGCACCGAACGTTACTTCCGCTTTGTTATATTATACACGAGCGCCCAATAGAACGCACAGGAAAAAAATCACAACAAAGTCTCGGTGGTGCAGCTTCTTTCTTTCCCGCAGCTTTTTTTCTTTCTTTTCTCTTTGTTGATTTCCCATGCGTTGAAGCCTATGGCTGAGTAGAGCCACGAGCGCATCTACCTATATATATATCGCAAGCATGGATTAGCTCGTCGCGCACCCGATTGTTCGGATAATATATATGTATAGCTTATACCTCGGTTTGTATACTCCACCCCGCTTATCGGCTATTTATTTTCTTGGCTGCTGCGCTGATGCTGCTGCAGTTCCAGTTGAGAGGCACATTTCCGATATATATGCGGGTGTTTGGCTTTGCCATACATATTATCTCTCTCTCCTGTCTGTATTTCGCGTTACTCGAGAACCTGTGTTTTTCCATTTCTCTCTCTCTCTCTCTCTCTTTAAGCGATAAAAGGTACGTCAATTGCAATTGTTTACGCGTTAGCTTTTGTACGAAATTTCCTCTCTCTCCCTCTCTCTCTCTCTCTCTCTCGTTATACGCTGCGGCGAGGAAAAGATAAATAAACAAAACGGAGTAATTGAAATTCTGTAATCAGTGAAATAATCACTTAATCAACGCTTGCGGGGTAGAGCATCGTTGGTGCTGCTGCTGATGCCGATGCTTGTTTGCATTGGTTACGCGCGGTACGTACACGGCCCAACAGAGCAGTAACGAGCACGCCAGTCAAATCAATATAAAATAAAGAGAGAGAGGAAAGGAGCGATGAGCGCTGGATTTGTGGCGTTGACGCGCTCGGGCGGCGGAGGCGGCGTCGGCGGAAAATTCAACATCAGCAAAAATCTCTCACGCGACAATGGTAAAATGTCGATCATCGGCTTCGACAATCAAAGCTCGCCCAACCAGCCCCCCTGTGCCTGGAGCGTATAGAGAGCCGCCTCCGCCTCCGTCGTCGTCGTCGTCGTCGTCGTCTACTACTATTCAGTCGCTGGCTCTACCCTTTGGGCCAAACATTGGCGTGTGCACGAGCAAAAGCTCTGGTATACGGGAAAAGAAATCTGCACGCCGAAAAAAGAAAAAAATGAAGGAAAGAAGAGAAAGAAAAAGTAGGAGGAACGACAAATGAAAGGGAAACGAGTGTAGTTGTCGGTCGGATGAAAAAGGGTGGCCGGTGGTGCGGTGCTACCTTCCACCGCGCTCCTCGTCGACGGGCGCTATCGGCTGCTGTTACTGCTGCTTTGACGCTGAGAGCGAGCGAGAGATATTTCCGATAATTCGGAATCTTCGCCTTGAGCTTTCGCTACTATTAACCGTGCTAGATTTCCTTCGCTCTCATTCTCTCTCTCTCTCTCTCTCTCTCTTGCTCGCTCGCTCGAAAAGGGAGAAAGAATCAAGCTGACAGGTAGGAAGGTAGGACGCTCGCGCGTACATGTGGTATAAGGTAGGATTACTATACGAGCTCTCGCGCGCGCGGCAGCAGCAGCACCAGCAGCAGGAGCGAAAGAAGAAGGAAGGAAGGGAGCGAGGAGAAGCCGGGGCTAGAGTAGGAGTAAAATTTATCGTTTGTCGCGCGCAACTCTACCTGGGCCTGACGTAAAACCGATAGGTGCAGAGACGGGTAGTGACTCGAAAGGGAGAGAGAGAGAGAGAGGGAGAGCTGCCACTGCTCCGAGTCTATCGAGGCTCTATATACGTTGCAGCACGCGAGAGCGAGTGTAAAAGCTGCACTGCAAGCTCTACATTTGTTTTACATTAAGGATTTTGCACGTGCCCGCCCGCTCGCAGTGAGAGCCAGATTGACAAGACTCGGAGATGAAATTTTTCTTTTCCCGAAAGATGTGCGCGGGGTATAATATATGTACGCGTGCGGGTGTGTGTGTGTGTGATTTCGGTGACAACGTGGTAGCTCGGGTCTCGGATTTTCTTCTTCTCCCGCTACGCTTCGCAAAATTCCCCGCGCGCTTCATTCAATATGTCACGTGGCGCGCGCTCTTGTCTATATTCCACCGATAGAGACGTTTCGGGTGAGCGATGATGTCTCGACGGGACGCAACGACGGCGACGACGAGTCAACTCTCTCCCTCTATTGTTTTTCACCCAAATCCTCAAAATAGTATATAAAGTAAAGAAAATATGTGGCGCGTATGTGGTAGACGCGTGCAATAACTCACTTGAGCAGCAGTTTGACAGATTATAACCAACTTGCCTCGCTTACATGTAAATTATCTCCTTCTTTCTCTCTCTTTTTAAAGAATAGATTACTCGGTGAACTCTTTAATAAACGAAAAAAAAAGAAGAATAATCCTCCGAGGAAGAGGCACAGGCGCAAGCACAAGCACAGGCAAGGACATTTTAATTTCCAACATAATCTAGCTTTAAACAAGGCGTTTCCTTCTCAGCCTGCCGTCGTCGTCGTCTTGTGCTTCTTGCGGAGAAGAAAAGAAACGCTGCTGCTACTGCTGCTGCTGTGTGTACGTAGGAGGGGTTTACACAAGTCGTACTAGTCTTCTTCTACTATTTCAGTCTCGGCGAGCGCTTTATTGTCTCGCTATGTCGTTCATGCTGCACACAGCCAGTGTTAGCCCGCAGCCTTTTTTCCTCTCAACGTTCTTCCCTGCTCCTTTTTTTTCTTTTCTGAGTTTTTTTTTTACTCGTCTCTCGTTCTTTCTCTCTCTCTCTTTCTCTCTTCACATCCGTGACGTAGCGCGGCCTGTTTAACCCGTTTGCTTCGCGTGTAAGCGCCTGCTTTTGGCAATTTGCGACATTGCCAGGATTCTTTCTGTGCATGGCGGCGGCAGCAGCGGCAGCGGTGGTGCGGCGATGCGGTGGTGGTGGCGGACGCACGTCTACTACTAGGCTATACCGCACCGCCGCCGCCGCCGCCTTTGGATCGGGATCAAAGCATCCGTAATTAATTCCAGGGGCTTTGTGTGTGTACACGGACGGCAGCTAACCGGTAATTTTTCCTCTCTTCTCGACTCACGGCGTGCGAAGGATTTTTCTTGTACTTGAAAGTCAAAAGGTCGAGGCAGTGGCAGCAGCAGAAGCCGCCTGCCACAGCAGGAGTACAGTATTATATACTCCAGCGCGCGCTCGATTTCTTATTTTTCGCCTCTATTTGCGCTTGGGGTACAGTGGCCTCGGATATTACTTGCGCGCACTAGCCTGTCTTGGGGCTCGGTTCGTACTTTTCTCCTTTTTTTTTCTTACCCTGCTGCTGCTGTTGTTGTTGTTGACCCGTTGCACACCGTCGTGACCCGATCGTTATTATATATATATCGCTATAAATTGTGCACGTATATATACCTGTCGTTGCGGGAATATAGAAAGTGCAGCAGCCGAATGAAGCCACGCTCGCCACGTATAGATATAATATCACCGAGTGTTTGCCACAGAGAGAGTAAGTGAATTGCACCGAGCGTTCGAATCGGCTGCATGCTATATATACCACGTATAATACACGACGATGCCCGAGTGTTTGGATACAGCAACCGTATACCCGGCCGGCAAAAGAAATTATTTTCATGACCCTTTTTTCCTCCGATCCTGCCTGCCTATGTGTAGTTCCTGTCGCGTTCGATATAGATTCGAGTCGGCATGTATACACACCCCGATCTATAAGCCATTTTGTACGTTATTTCGATTCTCATTCGAATCAAGAGCTTGCGGAGTGCAATGGATTCGATATTATATAGATCGGAATATAATACTCGGCGCTCGCGATTGTTCTGGGCTCGCACAACACAGCTCAGCTAAAAACACAAGGAAAATTTATAATGCTTATACAGATATATATCAGGTATTTTTCTCATCGAATAAATCTCATCCTCGATTCTCGTCGACATTATATATACACGCACACACAAGTCGAGCCCCCGGCCCCCGGTATATTACATTCATATCTCAGAGCATTGCTGCTGCCGCTGCAGTTGTGGAAATCCCAAACGAGAGACGAGGCAAGAAGATATCTTGTTTTTCGCTAGACCAGAGCCCAGAAGCTCTCTCTCTCTCTCTCTCTTTTCGATCCACAAAGCAGAGAGGAAGAGCTAGAAGCACATTCTGCTGAATAAGCCATAATATCGCGTATGGATTTTCCTCGACCCAAAATAGCCATGCTTCTGTTTCGTCTTCTGTGCTTGTGTATATACTCACACACAGGAATGAATGGAATGGATACACATCGGGTATATAACCGATAATAACCCGATGTATACCAGCCAACGCCATACATATATGATAGCAATGAGAGACAGAAGCAAGTTAGCTTGGGGAGCTGATAAAAGAAAGCGAATTTTATCGTGCGCCACGGGCAAACGTTTCGACTCGTCCATGTTACGAAGTTCTGCTGTATCGTTCCCAGTTGACATTTTGGGGTATAGATCTAATTTTTTAACTTATGCACTACATTATGTAGTACGTGAGTTATTCCGAATGCCGAGATTCGTTCGTTAGTCCAACACGTTAATGTATACACGCGTCCACTAATTTTCGTAGCGTAATTATACGCGAGCGATCAATTAGTCCTCGCCACATCGTTATATTACGCTAGCTGATATCGCATCCTCGCACAATCGGGGATTGAAAGCAAAAAAAAGAAAAGAGGGATGATCCGAGCCATCTTTTCTCTCGTAGCTCTCGCAGCTCGACGAAACTGCGACACTTGAATACGTATAAAACACGTGAAAAAGTGTGTAGGAAGAAAAAAGAAGCGACGGTGGCGCGCAGGAACGTAATAATGACAATATCTTCGTCGCGTGTCGCTCTACTTAATATATATACCAGTGCGAGCGCGAGAAAGCCACACCGGATAATGACCGAATAGCTGTCGCCATTACCACCGGCTCGATGGTTACGTGTGGGTGTGCAAGTGTACGGGTCTGTGTGTGTGTGTATTGTAGAGACCCCCCTTCGTGCAACGCGCGTACAAAACTTGGCGCCCTATACACTTCCTCTTTCTCTTTATATGAGAGCGAGAGAGATGTATTATTCATCGGATCGTCTGCTTTTTACTCGGGGACGATTTTCAGTATAGTCAGCAGTGCTGCTGCTGCTGCTGCTGCTGCTCCTCTTTCCTTTACATTTATGCATTTCTCTCCTGTGCCGCCGCGACGCAGTTTCGAGTATAGCAATAGTAGCAGTGGTACCACCGTCGCTTTTAGCTGCTGCTGTACTCGTTCATCGCTGGCACGCGAGTACGTCAACTTTTCTCGTGATTTCCTCTTTCGTGTACTTTTTCTGACTCTTCTCTTCTCTATCCTCGCGAAATCTGGTGTATCGGCGAGCTTAACAACGTTGAGAGAGGATATCGTCGTTACAAGTTGATGTATAACAGATATTCGACTGTTTTTTCCTGTTTTCGTGCGATTATTCTTCTTTCTTAATCGTACTAGCCATTAGTTTGCACGATACAACTCGAAGGCATAAAGGTAATTTATATTTATCGCGTTTTTGTTTTCGCTCTCTTACGCACGGGAGCAAAATGATTTTTCCACGCTTTGCGAGCTTACATGAGAAATAAGAATACTGACAATGGCGATCATAAAAGATCGCAAAGTGCGATAAAAACATCGTAGCGCAAAATCACGTTTTAGCAACTAATTTCGCATTGTATAATACCCGCACAAAGCCAAAATTTCCAGTCGTATAATGCAGCAAGAATCGTCGTCGTCGTCGTCGTCGTCTTCGTGCGAACCGATAATCTCGCGAACGTGTGCAATATATAGCCGAATGTAACTGCAGTACGAGAGAGAAAGCAAACGAACACATAAGCACATCGTGGAATATCAATCTTGAACTTTGGCAATTTCCCGCCAGACCATATTGTTCCGAGCCGCGCGTTGTTCGCCTCATCCGTCTTGTCTTCGCTCGCGCTTAAATGCTATCATCCACATCTCTCTCTCTCTCTTCTTTCGGAGCAAAAGTTTGGGCTATATTTCGAGGCGCACTCGTTTTTATTTTTTTTTCGCTCTGTCTCTCTCTTTTTTATTCGCAACTCTGCTGCAGTTTCGGTGATATTTATTCTTCAAAAATGTTAATAAAGCTCGTAAAAAGCTCGAACGATCGTCAGTATTACGCGACGCAAAAGTCGCGGTATAAACTCTTCTTTTTGTTCTTATCAACGTACGCGTAGCGGAGATTTACACTGCAGCCGAGTCGAAAATGATAAGGCGAAAGACCAAACGCGCTCGCTCGCTTTTACACGGTGGAAAATCCAGCATCATCTTTGCCGTCGTCGCGCGTTGCAACGTTAGCAGCAGCAGCAGCGGCAGCAGCAGTCGCCAAGAGAATAGACTGAAAAAGCTCGAGGCGACGGAATTATATTATGCCGTACGGCAAAAGGACCGAGAGGCGGCTTGTTTACTCACGCGCGCATACACACACACATTCTGAGCGAGCTTCTGTGCTGCTCCTGCTTCTGCTGCATTAGAAACGTGGCGCGCGGCAGCAGCAGCAGTAGCAGTGTTGTACATTGAACAACGCTGGAATTACGCTGCATTTTTTTTCTATTTTCCCGTGTATACCCGAGCTTGCATTACGCCGTGCGCGTATGCACTGCTCGCAGGCTCTTTACACGTTTAACACGGATATACGTACGAGCGCGCGCGCGTGTGTGTATACCTTTTTTTTCTCCATAGTATATACAAGGTAGGAACAAAACTTTTCGTATTTATCCGTGTACAATATGTACACCAGCTAGACCCTGGCTCAAGGCTATATACGAAAGTGTACGCGCTCGTACGTATACTACAGTGCACTTGAGAAAAAGAAAAGGTTATTACAATATCTCGAAGCGCGGGCGCACGTTGAAACAGGTCTCTCTCTCTCTCTCTCTCTTACACACATTCCCTAGGCCATATGCCCGCCCACCCACTCACTGCCGCACACGAACCAGCGACGAGGAAAAAAAAATTGAGAGAGAGCTAGGCGGCTCGCGAGACCCGAGTAATGTGATCAATGAAAAAATTAGAAAACTCATTATACGTACACGGATATTGGGCGTTTGCATGATTCATAAAAAGCTGTTCCGTGCGCACACACATACGGAGCGGCACCGCACTAGTTCTCGAGCGCGCCTGCGGTATATACATCTCTCTCTATATGTATGTATGATAGGGAAAAGGTTCGCTTAATATTGCATTTTGAACGGCGGGTCACGTACGGCTGATAAAATGTCCTCAGCAGCAGTAGCAGCTCTTTCGCCCTTTCAGCGCTATGGGCTGGCGAAAGAGAATATGCATGCGTGAGCGGCTGTATAGCACACTACTCAGGAGCGCGCGCGAACGCGCTTAAGCCTGAAAATAT
Source organism: Trichogramma evanescens (assembly GCA_902732785.1). Classification (NCBI taxonomy): domain Eukaryota; kingdom Metazoa; phylum Arthropoda; class Insecta; order Hymenoptera; family Trichogrammatidae; genus Trichogramma; species Trichogramma evanescens. The sequence continues at coordinate 12,114 of CACVKI010143825.1, read as the reverse complement.
CAAAAATCGTCTTTTGACCGCTGCGCAGCTTGGGCGCACGGAGGGAGGGGCTCGAATGGTATACACGTAGTACCCCTTTTCAAAGAGAGCCATTCATGCATATTAATAAGTCAAACATTACTAATTTAACCGATTATATGCGACTTCACGAGCACCTCGACCTGCTATTATATACAGCGTATAACGTATACAGCCGCAGACTCGCCCCCGCACGTCGTACACCGCGTGTATTAGGCTTTTAATGCCCAACGCGTGTTAAGTGGAAAGTGCTCTTTGGCAAGAAAAAAAGAGAGAGAAAAGGCGAAAGGGACCAACAGCAGCGTGCGACGTGTTACACGTTGCCGCGCTATATATGGTCGGGAGCTCCTCCGTGCTCCGATATACGCGCCGCCGAGTCGAGTCGAGTCGCGTCGAGTCGCGTCGCGCGCCCAGGTAAATGGCATTTTATCGTAAAATTCATTTTGTTACTCGTCTTTTTTAGGATGGCTCTTATAGATGCAGCGTGCGCGCGCGCGACGAGCTACCGAGGCTCTTGAAAACTTTCGAAAAGTGTGCTGCTGCTCATGCCATCGTCGTCGTCGTATATGGTAGTACGCACACCCCATCGCATATATGCGCGCTCTGCACCCCCTCGACTTCCATCGTAATGATAAACTAATGTATAAAATCGCTGGCGAAAAAAAATTATCGCTCGAAACTCTTCTCTCGCTGTGTAAAGTAAAAAATATCTTTCGAAAAGATTGCCTCGTCGATCAAAATCCCCATTACACGCTTTTTTTATATAAGGGATCTATTAAAGGTATTTATTCTACGGCCCTGTGAGCGGAAAATTGCTAATCGACATCGATGGCTATCAAAAAGCTCCGCAATCAGACGTGTGTGCTTGCGCTCCCGGTGCGCCGTGCCAACGGTGCCAGATCGTAAAACGAAATTGCAGCGCGCTTTAGCCCCGATGCCTAGTTTCTTCTTTTGCATATTATACATATTCGAGAGCATTGCCGCAGTGACAAAAAAAAACAATACAAAAAAACAGTACACGCTTGCCGGGAGCCGCACATTTTTACCCGAAACCAGACAAAAGATCCAATAAAAGCTCTATCTCTCTTTCTCCCTTGCAATGCAACGCAGGCTCGCGAAACAGTAAGAAGCCGTAAAAGTTCAAATTGCTATTTTGGTCGAATAAGCGCGCTTGTGCAGAGGCCATAGGCTGCACCGAATGGTACTGGTATAAGCTATCGAGATGATGCAAAAAATAGCGCGATAAAGAGAGAGAGAGAGACAGAGAGAGCCCTGGTCGCCGCCATCGCATGCACTCTCAAATACAACGACCGAGTCACATGTATGTGTACGTGCCGCGCACAAAAGCTCAGGTGTCCATGATTGCGGGATTCCGTGTCCCTCTGTGTGCCCGAGCTCCATACAATGCGCGGTGACTATTTTTTTCTTTTTTTTTTGTTACATATAACGTTGCTGCCGCGTTTTTATATACAAATATATAGATTCTCCTGCGGCTTGGCCCTGGCTTATATCGTATATATCTCTATACTTGTATATCTATACAGCTAAACTTTCCTCTAACATTTCTATTGTGCGTCGGGCGCGTCGTTTTCCCGGCTCCTGTATATATAGACGTTCGTTTTATACCCACCTACTATACTCGCCTACTACTCTTCTGCGCCGTGTTGGTTAACGCTCGGCGAGCAACGCGAGGAGACACGAGAGCGGAACAGAGAGCAGCGGCAGCAAAAAAAGGAAGGCGGGATAGAGAGAGAGAGAGAGAAGAGCCGTAGGATGCCGGAGAGACAAATCGCTGCTCGAGATAAAAAGTGCGAGTGTGAATATATGTGTATTCTTATACACATACACGAGAGGTGCTGATGCTTACTGCGGAAAAATGTTGCGTGAATTCGCGCGACCGGATCACCGCGCGCGCGCGTCATGTGTGTGTAAGCACATAACGCCGCTGCTGCGCTGCTGTGCGCAGTGACAACGTGCAACGACGAGGCTCACGCGAGCAAAGGGACTTTTTTATATCCATATACGTATTATATATCGCTCGCGCTCTGTTCGAGCTTCGACAAAAAGTTGCGTATGCGGTGCTATCGTATTAATATTTTCTTGAGCTAAATAATACACTACAAATTTTCTAGCACACGCGATCGTGCCTATGAATAGTCGATTGAAATGACCACACACATAAAAAGAAAAATATTTCCGTCTAAATTCAAGTATTCGCGAACGTTATGCGTCATGCATTTGTCTCGATGCATTTTCTGCAGCTCTCGTATTATCTATGTATACATCAGGTGCACTTATATGTATACGTGCGACAGTTCTTAAATGTCACGGGCGAGGTACTACCGTAAATGTCCTATACATATATCTATAGCTGCTGCTGCTGCGGTATACGTTGCATACGTATGTGCAACGTACGATTGTCGTGTATAGTCAAGCAGCAGCTCAATGGGAAGCAGCAGCAGTAGTGGTAGCATCACATTCAGCATTGCACATTCAGGCTGGGAAAGAGAAACAGACTGCTGCTGTGTGCGCACGTTTCGCAGCTCGTATTTCACCGGATCGTCGTCGTCGTCGTCGTCGTTGCGCGAGCTTCGCGCTCTATACGTGTATAGAGCTTATATAAGAGACTTTTAGCTTCCCTCAGACTCTCTCTCTTTTTGTCTCTCCTTTCCCTCCCTCTTATATGGTGTATATGTGTGTGTTTATCGCACCCTCGCAGCAGCAGCAGCAGCAGCCGTAACACACGTTCTTTTTTTACTTTTACTTTTCGACGCTCATCCGCGGTTGCGCGCGGCGGTTAAGGAGCTTTTGTTTTCTCTGTTTATATTATAGACCTCTGCAGTCATCGTAGAGAACACACCACCAACACCGACTGCATCGAATTTTTTTCTGCTCTTCGCATTACATACTTTGCCATGTCTGTGTGTGTGTGCGTGTGCGTCTATGAGTACGTGTTGAGTTTATCTGGGATTTATTGTAGGTGACGGCTTATTTATCGGGTCATTAAAAATGATTTTTGTTTTTATATCCCCTGATGCAGCAGACATGGTGAGAGTAAACAAGTATTGAATATGACAAGCTCGAAATGTAGTATGCGAACTAATTCGATGCCCCACATAGATATTGTTCATCACGCTTATGACGTGTCACGTGTGTGGGCTTACATTGATTCATCATTTTTATTATCGCTGCAAACTAATGACAATAAAATTATTTATCACTGTGTATTTATAGTTTTCGATTATTGAGTAGGAAAGTAATTGGATTTTAGCGAGCTATAAAAACTCAAATGTTGTTAATTTCAAGTTTATTAAAATTTAGAGGCAACGCTTCGACAACTATTAGTTCATTTTGTATTTCACGTATTTCACTTCGTAATTTACGTTATTTTAACCAATGCAAACTAGTATATTTCTCAAAATTAGGATCAATAATAGTTTTCGATGATAAAAAGTGCTTCGAGATTCTAGATAATTTGAACGCCAGAAATTAAACTTTAGGGTCCTATTCGTTAGTTGAATTTTCTTTCTGGAACTTAATTCAACTTTTCACAATTTTGAATTTTGTTTTCGATTAAATTTTTGACTTGTTTGAACTGTATCAACCACGACAAACTGATGTATGCAAATAGTACATCAACCTAGATTTAGACATAGCACTTGAGTACATCAAAGCGGGTCATATTACCGTTCGTTCGACGAAGCGTTCAACAAGTTTAAGATATTATTTTAACATACTTCTAATTCTAATACTGCCTACTCCAATCCACAACAATAATCGTAACTGCAATCGTAAAGCTTGCAGTAATACCAATTTCAGTCGCTCATGTATCTTCAAAAATGATTAGCCACTTACGAGAACGACTTTTTCAATATACGCCACCTATCGATCGGTTTTGAGACTAATGCGAAAGTTTTCACTGCAAGACGTGCGAAAATGATCAGCATCTGCTGAATCATTTTATCGCTCATTTACTTTTTGTTGCGTTAAAAAAAGCAGCAAAAGCATCATTCCTAATTACCGTTTGATTGAAGAAGTCACGGTGCATGAAGACGACAATAATCGAAGCCTAGCTTCCCACGTTCTCAAGAATTAACAATATAATAAAAATTGGGAGGACGAAAAGAATTTGCTCCATTTGCATATGCTCGAAGAAATGCCGAGCTTACTTTACGAGGCCCTGAGAAAAGAGGTGTACTTGGAGCACATGAGTGCTGAGGGAGTGTATGGCGAGGCGGTTGAAACATAAATATTTCAGAAAATCCATCATGCGTCAGGTACAGTATTGCTTCCAAACCAATATATCGTCATCGTATCAGAGAAAACCTTAAAAATTTATATACTTTCAACTGTGAATAGCCACTTGCAAGATCGACTTTTTCGCGATGCGCCACCTAGCGATCGGGTTTTAAGCTTGAAGAAAAAAGTGGGTAAGGTGACACAATAATAAATCCATACCTACGTCGAGTAAAAAATGAGTGACGCAGATTTATTACAACCAGGCAAACAAAAATAGACTATAGCCTGCCCGTCGCCTATGCAAAGGAGTGTTCTCCTGCTGCATGTCCAATGCCAGATTCAGCGTGAGTGAAAGAAAGACAGATATGCACGACGCTACAATGAGGTTTAAAAAGGCAAGTGAGTGCCAAACTTAATTCGCCCGTATAGTGGACCGCAATGGAGGTGTAAAATACCTATAGACGCTCCTGAGCCTCAAAACCTATAAGATTATTGCGCACGTCCGTTTTTTGTGGATTCCTCACCCTATACCCAACAAGTCACAAGAAATTTTACATCAAAAATTGTCTTTCCATCAGAACACTTTAAATACACATACAACACATCACGTAACGAGAAATCAAATCCGCGTGACATTTGCCAAGGGTAGCGTAGACCCGCGGCTGTATATCCCTCGTTCCTCAAAAAGAGAAAGTGTACATTCATAGAATGATGGGGCTGCCTGCGTATAGCTTTATACGATACAGATATATACTTCACAGGCTATTCCGCGTCTCATTTCACGCGGCTACGATCTTGTCTCGTGTACCACTCAATCGACCGCTCTCCCCCAATACAGATTTCAGTGAACGTGAACGCAAAAGAAGCGATGCGTCGTCATTTCTGCAAAGAGAGAGCGAGAGAGAGAGTGACGCGTTTTGCGCGCGCGCACCTCCGTGATCGCTGTATAATCCCTGCGCTCTCTGTACGCGGCGCGTCTCGTTTCGACAATGCGTGTCCCGATGCGCGATGATCGACCTCCACGTCGTCTCTATGCACGGTACACGCGCGTACATTCGCACGCACGTAAATGCATGCATACATGGCTCTCTTAATTAAATTCTCTCTCAAGAGCTTTTGATCAAGTCAAGTCAAGCGTGTATATGACTCTTGGGTGCAGCATGAGCTTTCTCTCTTGCTCTCTCTCTCTCTCTCTTTATACATACATCCTCTACTGCTTTCCCTCTCGCTGTCTATATTTTATACTGACTGCGTGCGCGCCTCGCGCTGAGTACTTACGATATATATAGCATATAACGTACCTCGTTGCACGTTCCAAATTAAAAATAAAAAAAAAAACAGAAAGAAAAAACAGTGCGTGCGTTTTTTTCATTTTCTTTTCGCGTGCTCGCGACTACTACTCAGCGACGAGCTTTTCATCTTTATGTATACTACGCGACGACGACGACGACTGCAACAACAACAACGCAGCAACCGCAGCGCTTGCTTCGCGAATTTTGTACATTATGTTAATTATAAAAAATTTAATCAGCGCAGAATCGCGCAGCTTTGTGTCGGCACAGTCACTTGGACTTCATTATCTCTTTCTTCCTCCTTTTTTTTTGCTCCTACTTTTCAACCGCACAGCTCGCTGTGACAGAGTCACGACTTCAAAGTTTCACTAGACTTGACTGTTGCTGCTGCTGAAGACGAGCTTCGTGCAAGCTGCTATGCTGCTGCCCCCGATCTCCGTGTATTACGAGTCCTGCAGGAGCGAGCGCGCGTAATGAACCGAGCGTCAGCAGTGTCATCCGGGGTTTTTCGTTCGTTACATGAATACCGTATTACAAGCCCGTGTTCGTGAGCTTGCTTGAAAATTTTCGAAATTATTAAAGATTACCATTATTCTACAAATTATTACAACGCGCGTTATTTGTAAATTAGTCCACGGAATTGTAAAAGAAAAAATCTCTGCGTCGGCAAACGAGCACGAATTTATATATAATTCATTTGGGCTTGGCGAGCTTGCACATAGCCGTATAGTACCTACGATAAAACGCCAAGCTCAGCGGTAATAAAGCAGAGCTCGAACGCAGCATTCATAATTTCATCACAAAAGCTGCGCAGTGTATGTATGTGCCTTAGCTGGTGCGTATTAATATTTTAAAGAGCGCGTTGAATTTTGCGCGAACGCGAAACGCCCGCCATGCGTGCGTTGCGAGTCGTTGGAAGCACCTGCCGTACAAGCGGCTGTATTCGTGCATCGTACCGCGCTCTACATTATATTTATTTGTTGCACATGTCACTGCCTTTCTTATTTCTCTTGGCAATATATGTACGAACAGCAAAATTATATATCTACGATTTTTTGTATCTTTTCAGCGGGTCCGTGCAGTCAGCGACGATCCTTGGAGAATCGGCAACAAAACCGCCGCAGCAGCCGCGAGCATTAGCAACAGCATCATGACGAGGCGCAGCGGTGGTCGGTGGAGCTTGCTGCTCACTGCCGTGACTTGGCTGGCGATTCTATTCCCCGGCCGCTCGATCAACGGCGAGCTTTACACGGCCCTCGTGGACATGGAGGAATTGCTGACCACCGAGTCGGTGCTCATCGACACGCTCAACGGCTTCATCAGCGCCCAGGAGCAACGATTGGCCACGCTTAGAAGGTAAGTCGATGCATCATCGCGCACACGTCTTTTTTTATGATAAATATAAGTTACACAATATCCCAGTGACAGCTGCTTGAGAGAGAAAGAACTATGATGAACGCTTGACACGCGAAAAGTTATTACTCGATCGAATTTCAAATTTCTTTTTGGCATCGAGTCACGAGTATCCAATTTTTTTCGAGTACTCAAGTTTTTTTCGAAAAATCAAGTACTCGCGCACCCCTAGAAGCTTCCACTTCGCTCCCAAAGCCCGAGACACAAAAAGTTAACGAGATTGCTTTATTTTGCAAAGCATCCAAAAAGGCAGAGCAAGTAACATCAGGACCAGCAGAAGCTCTGAAAGTAGATTAGACTTTAACCTACCCCTTCTCTCCCTGTCGACTGAACTTGCTCTTTGTCTCTCTTTCCTCTCTTCATGCTCTCGTGCTCTATTTAGATATTCTCCAGGGGTTTTTGCGCGCTGGGCTCATATTATGTCGTGCAGTAGTGTGACGCGCTCGCGAAAGCTCGAATGAAAATTCATCGAGCTACGACGACGACGAGGACTATGCTGTACTGCACATGCTCTCGTTGCTCGTTGCCGCGCACACTGCACTCGTTTTGTATAAGTTAGTTTTTTTTGTATACACCATGATTATTTTAATCTCAAATAAAACTAAAGCGAGAGCCGCGCGCGCGTGTCATTTACTTTTTGAATTTTCCAGCCCGCCTGAAAACTCGCAGCAGCGCAGAGCTTTTGATCGTCGGAGTGACACTCGACGTTTTTTTTAATATGTATTATTCAACGGAGTCTCAGCTCTACGCGCTCAAGCCGATAAATTCGTCCTCTCTTTTTCTCGCTTTCAGGGTGGCATGAAAAATGCTGTCTTTTATTCGGGCTAAAAAGTGCAATTATTATATAAACATTGAAGCTTTCTCGCGCGCGCGCTCGCGAGCTTGCATTCATAAACATTTACATCGAGAAGAGTTGCGGGCGTTTATGCGCTAACTCGCACCGACCTATCTTTGTGCGTGGAGCTCGCTGTCTCTGTATGTCTCTCTCCGTTTCTGCAAGCGACAGTTTTATTATACGCGGCTTTGGGTAGTAGTAGTGGTGTAACTCTCGCACACGCGTCGATGTAAATGGCCTCTGCGCGAGTGCGTATACATAAAATTTTTTTGGCCTATACGCATTTTCACGCGCAGCTCGAGCGCGAGAAATGTGTTGTATTTTCATTTTGCCGCCTGCACGCGGAGAGGAGAGCTTCACAAAAATTCACAGCCTTCGTTTTCTCCCGCATATTCTGCCGTATATATTATAATGGGTGTATGTGCATCCGCGTGCGCAGGCGGTACGAGGCGGCAGCGGCGGCTCGGCCTTTACAATTTTGTAAACTTTGTTTCTTCAATTTATGGAATACGATCGGTAGTGCGAGCACGGACGCTCGTCGGCGTGAGAAAAATCAACAGCAACAGGAAAAAAAACGAGATATCCAGTGACGCGCGAGCTACACGAGAGAGTGAGAGAGGGAGGAGGTATCGCGCGAGCTAGAAAAGACGAAAAAGCGAAGCGTCGGAAAATGAAGGACCTGGGAACAATCAAAGCTCATGCGGCTCACGTTTCGCGCGTGTGCAGAGGCACGCTCGGCAGGAAAGAAAAAACAAAAACATCAAAAAAATCGAACTGCTTGGAAAAATCAGCCTAGGGAAATGCACGTATAAGTATCTCGTTACGTGTGTGCATGCGTGCATACGTGCGTATCTGCAGTATACGATCGTGCGCTCGTCGATGGTAAAACTATTCTATTCTTTTTATTTTATGATGCGGTAAGTAACGCCTATGAGCCTGATGTCCTCACGGTGATGGTTCTTGCAGTGAGCGAAAGATGAAGGCTAGTTGTGCATTCGCTGCCGCGAAAGATTGCCCTTCTCTCGTCTCTCTCCTCTGTCTCTGTCGTCACTTCATGTTCTTCCACTCTTTTGTTTTCGAGAAAAGAGAAAAATATTTCACTCGTGGTTTGTAAAAATAAAAAAGGCATTCTTACGGAAGAATGGCGTGCTTGGCTGCTCTGTTGCTCGAAGCTCTCGTGAATGTTTACACTGCGCTGCATTGCTGCTGCTGCTGCTGCTGCCTACTGCTCTGCAACCGCGCCGGAAAGTTGGCAAGTTTGGAAATGTTTGGGATACTCGTTACGAGCGAAGCTTCGGTAATTTTTCGACTCTTTCGTCTTTTTTTTTCGTTACTTTTTTTACATTCTCTCATTTAGAAAACATATATATTTTTTTTTCAACGACGAATCTTGAACTTGAAAATTGCACTCTGCTGTCGCTGCAAAATGCGACTCGCTCCACCCCCTCGCTGGCGATGTCTCGTCGAGCGAAAAATCCTGCGCCTATTGCAAAAAATTCTCGTTCGCGTAGCTCCGTGCATGCAAAAAATGGTACTCGTTGATTCCTTCCTTTTTATTTTCACGCTCCTGCGGATCTCACTCGGTGTACAACTAAGTGGAGAAAACAATCGATGTCGACTTTGACGCGAAGATTATACACGAAAAAACGGGAGGGTGTCTGCTTGCACAGCAGCAGCAGTAGCGGCAGCAGCAGCGTTGAATGCTATGTACGTAAGCGCGTACAAAAGGGACAAAAATACGCAAACTGCAGCAGTGTGCATTGATTAAGGCAGGCGTGTATGCACACGTAGAATCGATCGGCGTGAGTATACGTTTGCGAATTTCGAGTGAGAGGAAAGAGTGAGAGAGAGAGAGAGAGAAAAAGAGTAGAGCGAGGCGTATTTTACGCGTCGACGACGATATGTATGCGAGCTTGGCTCCGTAAATACGTCTATACTATATACATATACTACGTACATCTAAGAATTCGAGCGCAGGTATTTCCGTGTCGAAGGACGGGGGATCATTTATTCCTGCAATTGAAATTGAAAAAAGAGAAAATCGATAGAAAGAGAGAGAGAGTCGAGCGAGTCGGAGAGACTACGGTTTTGCGCGCGCTCCGTGTAACGTAATTATAAAAGTCGTCTGGAATTTTATAGCGCGCGAGTTGGCGTTCTTATTAAACAAATCGCGTATCCGATTGTTTTTCCGAACTCGACGATAGGCTTTTATTTTTATCTCTATTTTCTAATTGTACTCGTCAGAAATTGACACTCGTAGAGAAAATGAACTTTGTATACGCGATCTCTGCGCATAGTCTCGTCGTATTAAAAGCTGCGCGCACCGAGTGCACTGATTCTCTCTCTCTCGTTGCGCTCTGATAAACATTTTTGTCGATCCAATTAAAGCGATAAAAGAATAAAGAGCTTGCCTCGCTAAGTCGGCGTTCAATTACACTTAGGTTTTCTTAATTGCGCAGCTTGCGCGCCGATTCTCCGAGTGCAAAGAAAGTGGACTGGTAGATATAGAAAAAAAGGCGTGTCATCTTGATAAGCGTTACGTCCATATACTTAACAACGTGGATTCTTTTGCTCGCGAAGTAGCAACATCTTTTTTACGCCAAGATATAACTCTATTCCTATTCCAGCTCGAAGCGTTTGATACGTCATTTTGTACAATGTAATATAACTCTTAATCCTCTCTTAAAAAAGTCATGAGTAGTATTGTGTAGTCAGCTTTCCAGGATTGTGATTGCTGTCGTAAATCGTGCAGTTAGTTTTAAAATGAGCGGAAAATTTGAAAACTGGTTAGTTCATAAGTACGTTTTAAACTTGATCGAAAAATAATTGCTTGGACCAAAGTATTTTATAAATTTTATCAGCTGTATAATATAAACAATTTTAAGTTGTGGACGTTACTCGTCATTTTTCAGGTAAGCAAGTAAATTCCGTTCTCACTTATTTCCTTTAAAATGGCTTGCAACTTGCGGGAGCGACTTTACCAGTGATGCGCCACCTAACGATCGGTCTTAAAGCTTAAAATGATAAGTGGGTAGAGCGAGAAATCAGTCCATATATCGAATGAATATTATTAAAATTGTAGAGTAAAATTGTTTAGTTAGCAAAATTAATTTACAAACCACGAGAAAAATTTAGCCTCGCAAAGCGCATTGAACGAGGCTAGTACTTTGTAAGCTCAATGTGCGATATAAAAGCAGCAGAATAAGTAGATGTCATCGGGCGTTTAGTCGTGTTGCTTGAAATTCCGATCGCGTATACAGCCTGAATCTCTCGTCCATTCATCGCTTCTCGCATACATGCGTAGGTACATAATATTAGTATATGGTAATTGTCGATAATGGACGCTACGTTTCATGGGCCATAGTTGCGCTGCTTCTACTACTGCTGGCGGCGATGCTGTTTTCGCCCTCCCTCCCCCTCGCACGATGCCAATTCCACGCCTTCGCTCCTAGAAGCGCTTAATTGCGGGATTATTTATGAACAAGACATGCCCGCACCAGCGACGTGTACACAGCTTAGAGCTCTCTCTACACTAGCTGCTGCTTTTTGACATTTCAGACTCGCGGCACGCGCGCGCGCACGACTACGTTATACGCTTCTTTTTATCGTCAGCCCCGCGCCCAGTAGTGGCTACGCAGAAATCGGAGAGTGCAGCACCGACGCGCATTTACCTGTTATACGCGAGGAGAAAATTTAATTTACCTCTTTTTTCGCCTTTTTTTATTTATTTATTTATGTTAATTTTTTTTCGTCTACCTATATCGATGATTAATTTGACGTTTGCCGCCACGCGTGTGGGTGCGTGGGTGTTTGTGTTTTGAGTTGCAAGTGAGAAAGAGAGAGAGAGAGAGAGAGAGAGTAAAAGTTTTTCCCACGTTCCGAGCGCAAGATATTTTTAATACGTGTATCATAAAAAAATGATACTTTATGCCAGAAAAAAGTCGGAAAGTGTCGGAAGTGCGTGCGCTAAAAACGATTCAAATTCTCTTTTTCATGGGACGTGCGGTATAAACATTGGTTATTGTTCTTGGAGGTCTTAGGAACTAATAAAATGCGTGAACAATCAGAATTTCAATAGGCATCGAATCGATTTAGATTATACTTAAATAATACGTGTTTGATGAAAACAATATATTGACAATTAAATTTATATTTCGAATTGCTAAATATGCAAGTATAGAGAAAATTGTAACAAATGATACAATTAAAGGAAAATATATCTAGTGTCACGGTATTCGCGGGCCGTTTGCCGAATTGGCACTTTTTGCGGCGGCGAGCTCGGGTGACGAGCTCGCGCAGGTAGGAAGTCGAGCGCCG